>RWGZ01001514.1:448622-466028 GCA_009725065.1 Utricularia reniformis
CTTCCCCCACCTTCTCTAGCTCAGTGACTTTATCTGCTAAGAGCGAGACCTCCGTCCCGGCCCTTAGCAGCTCATTGTCCAATCGGTCACGGTCCTCCCGTACCGTGACCAACTCCCCGTGCTTGATCTCAACTTGCCTTTTTGCAAGGTCAAGTTGCTCTTGGACTTTTTGGGATACAACGCCATCGCCTTGGTATTTCTCCATGGTGATGGCCGTTGTGAAAGCTTTCCTCAACATCTGCAAAACACAATACATGGTTAAGAATAAAGCTTCGGGCCTCAAGTTAACTAAGAATTACCTTAGATGTGAGGTCAAGGTAGCTTTCCATGATATCTTCTGCAGATACGTCCGCTTGGACGTTATCTCGGTTCTGCTCCCCAAAAAGGCGGAAGTCCTTCACAAAGGTACTCCGCCAGGAGGACAGCTTCCTCTTCTTGCTGAACCTGCTCAGCAGATCCAAAGCAACTCCCCAATCGGAGTTCGTCTTCGGGCCCTGCCCAGGTTCCTTCAAAACGATCCCCTTGTTGGGGACCGGAGCGTGACCTCCCTTCTTCAGCCTCTTCAGCTCCTGCGGAGGCTCTGCTTCGGCCACCCTCTTTCCTTTTCCCAAGGGGACCGGCGGCAGGGAGACGTTCGGCTTAAGCGGAGGACCGGGGAGAACCTTCTCCACGGGAACGGCTCCCTGCAGCAACAAAGTAATAGTTTTAGCGTTAATAAATGAACTATTACCGATTTGATAAAGGCTGGATAAGCTGAAAGAACGAATCCGAGCCTTTATCACCTCCTCTACAACTCCAAATACCCGAAAGGCAGGCCCCTCTCCGCTTGAGGACTGCCCGGTGTAGCGAAGTGTCAATATGCCCTTGCTGGTTGTTTGGACTGGGGGGTTCCCTGACCCCGAAGGGACCACCGTGCCCCCCGTTGCCGATTCACTTGCCTCGGCGCTGCCCGATGCTTCCCTTTGTCCCTCAGAGGGACGGACCGAAGTAGCTGCAATGCGTTTAAAACGGGCGCTCGGCATCGTCTCAGTTGAATCTGCAAAACGGATACATAAGGATCAGGATAAAGTAAAACACAAGTATTATCTCATACCCGATCCTTCTGATGGATCTGAATCTGAGCTAGAAGATAAAACCCCCTTCGAGGCTGGGGCTTCGGTCCTACCCGCAACACCTATATCTATTAATCTTCTCTCCCGAAGCAGATCTATTCGCTTAAGGCGTGCTTCGGGAAGGGGGAACAACGCAAGAGTATTTGCGGTGTCCGTGCGAGAGGGGTTGAACCTGCTTCGGTCCAATTGCCCTATGCGTGGGTGTGTTATGCGTGGCCATACTTTCAACAGATCCTCTTGCGGAACTGTCATCCACACATAACAAACCTCCCAAGCATGGAGGGACTCCTCCTTATCTACAATGGCGCACTCCTTGGTGCGCACCGCTATATAGTATAACTTACGACACCCCAACAGACCTTTCCCCTTTCGGGACGCAACCAAGAACAGGTTAAAGAAATGTTCTAAAGTTGGGGCCCGACGCTGTTGGTGACAGTAAAAGATAAACGCTATAATATATACATAACTGCCCGGGAATAACGCAAAAGTGGGGCAGTGGATCTCCCTAAGCACAGCCGCTACAAAAGGGTGTAGCGGAAAACGAAGCCCGCACCTTAAAGAGGCGTAGCTCACTGGAATAGCGGACGCCGGCACGTTCATCTCCGCCGGAAGGAAACAGGGAACATCTTCCCGTCCCTTCCAGATAGAGTAATGTGCCGGGATTGAAAACCTAGACCTAAATTCCTCAATGTCTAACTCAGACATAGAGGGATAACGCGTTTTATGAGGAGCCATAAGCGGTTACCTTAGAAAATAAAAGGATTGAGAGGCGATTTGGCGAAACAGCGGTTGAAGGCACAGAGCTTGACTGCAAGTTTTTTCTCACGAGAATGACGATGAGAATAAACAGTGTCCAGAACCCCGATTTAAATATTAATCTCCCAACCAATGGTGTGCTGCCACGTAACACTGTCCACAACTGTGACAGTACGGACTGTACTCATCACGCCTTTTGAACTTTCGAATATGAAGAGGCGCGGGCTAAGATATTAATATTTAAAGAATATCAAGGGTAAAAAGATAATTTAAACCGATGTTAGTAAATTTTAAACATAATCTGCCCCTGCTCTAAGGCAAAGATCGGTCCCCTGGACTCTCACTATCCATAGGTACGGTCCCTAGTTCTCATGAATGTATAAACATCATGTGATCGGCCTTGTATCACCTCTGCGATTGGCAATCAAGCCCGAGGGGCTAGTGATGAGAACTCTAGGACCGGGTACCCTGTAATGAGTGAGGCCCGATAACAGTTGGACCAACTTAAATAATCAAAACGAATTCTCACAGCCCAATTACATCTTTAGGAAGAGCGGCCCGATGTTCAACACGGAGGACCGAAGATAACCTTAGTAAAAATAAGCGTTATCTGCCAGCTGGCTCCGTGGTTCGGTCCGAACGGTTACAAAACGGTTACATGCTCACGCGTTCCATGCTTCGGGCCCTGTCACGTTTATCATGCTTCGGGCCCGATCACGCAGACCACGCATCGGTCCCAGCCTCGTTTTACATCCTGCGATAACAACCTCTAACAAACTTGTCAGAGGCGGTTACAGGACGTGGATTACACTCGCCGGAAGCTCTATAAATACAGGGCAAGACGAAGGAAAAAGCAGGACCCTTTGGATGCAGAAGAACAGGCTGTTACGCTGCCGAATTCTTCTTGCTTTCTTTACCTCGTCATTTTCATTAACCTGTTTGTATAAACTTTGATTCATTTCTTTAGTGAGCAGGCTAAGAGCATAATCAGCTCTTAGTCGAGTGGTTTTCACCCCAATTCACGGGGTTTCCACTATAAATTGTCGTGTATTTACTTTGATTTTCTAGCTTTCGATCGTCTTCATATTTTAAAGAAATCAGAACCGACTTCGTTATTTGAATGAACCGGACGACTGTTGGTACCCCCTAAAAAGGGACCATAACACATTCCCTGATCCTTAAATATTTCTTTTGCAGATTCAACAGAGACAATGCCAAGCTCGAGACTCAAGCGCATAGCAGCTGCTTCGGCCCGCTCTACTGGAGGACAACAGGGAGCAGCAGACAGCGCGGGGCCCTCAAAATCGGCGACTGGGGGCACGCTGGTTCCATCGGGGTAGTCATTGGGAGGGAACCCCCCGATCCAAACCATCTGTGCAGGCACAATTACAATGCGTTGCACAGGGCAACCCTCCACAGGCAAAGGGCCCGCGCTGCAGGTTTTACGAGTGGTGGAGGAGGTGATAATGGCTAGGATCCACTCTTTGAGCTTATCCAATCTCTACCAAATCGGGAATTGCTCCTCCATCAGTCCTAATATAATTATGTTGTTGCTACAGGGCTGATCTAGTCTAAAAATATTCTGGGTATTTACTTTTAGATCAGTCAATTTTTAATTACTCGAAATTAATGTGTTATGAGGACACGAGCGATATACGAGGTTGGGCCCACAATGTGTGAGCTTACGTCCTCGGGAGAGCGAAGCTCTACCTTGGTTTTTACTATAATATTCAACAAATACAAGTACAATGATGTGACAACAATAGCCAAGATGAAAACGTCTCGAAAAGCGATCGAAAACACTCCGTTGCGCCGGAAAGAAGACCAGTCGCGTGTTGTGGTCGGTAACACGCGACTACAGGCGATCACTCGCGAATGGAACAGTACAGCAGGTCGCGAGTGTCAGGCAGGATCAATAAGTCGTGACTGGAACAGTGCAGAGACAATAACTCGCGGCTACGTGCAATAAGTCGCGATTGGAACAGTGCAGAGGCAATAACTCGCGGCCACGTGCGATAAGTAGCGAGTCTGCAGTACAGGAAAATGAAGTCTTGTCTTGGGAAGCGTGCTAACTGTTTGAACCCGTCCAAGTGCACCGGAGCTTGTATTTATAGAGAAATCTAGCCCAGCTTCACTTACTTGAGCCATAAACCTAGTTTACTTCACTTAGCCCAAAATATTTAAATAACCTCCAATTATAATATAATAAATGTCATGCTGATCACGAAGTTTCAGGAACCAATCCCGGTAATTATATAAGTCGGAAATACGATGAAAAAATACCGGAAAACCTCGCAAATTAGTTCTTTGCCTCCAAGCAATGAATACGCAGCCACATAACGACGTTGCACCCGACCGGTGTGCTCCCGGGTGGCAAATTATGAAAATACCTCTGGCCCCGTATGGGACCGAGATGACCAGAAACATCTCAAAATGCTTATAGAAACCTTGTATGGGGACCAGCAAGCCCGAATTGCGGTAATACCCCGTGCGACTGCCTTGTGATAAAATATGAAAATATAGAGAATACTTCATAACCACGTCGGACGAGCCACCGGGTAAGGATAAATACAAAAGAGAATATACCCGGGTAATATCAATAGTCCCCTGGTTTTCAGATTCAGATTCTGAGTCGTAAACCATATATCGCTAGCTCGTCCCGAAAGCCGATTGTCGTTCGGGAGCCCCGGCGAAAAAATCCATAGCATAGTTGAAATTCTCTCGTCAATACGATCGTTTTGACACTAAGAGCGTTAGATTCTGAGCTCGGGTGAAAATTTCCGGATTTTTCGACTCAGGATATCACCCCTATAAATACCATGTACGCCCTTCACAACTTACTTTCTCGCACGGAATCCCTTGCTCTCGCGACTTATCGTACGTACTGTGCATTCCGCAACTTACCCCAACTGTGCTATCCGCGACTTATCTCAACTCGCGACTTCAAACTTCAACAAACTCGCGAGTACTGTGCTAGTCGCGACAATAACACGCGACTGCTTGGACCAGACTTAGAACCATAACTCGCGAGACTGTGCTTATCGTGACGTATCGACCAAACCTCGCGACTTAAAGACTTAAACATTAATTCTCGCGACTTTTCGCCAATAACTCGCGAGACACTTAGTAAAATTTGTAAAAATAATTTCAAAAAATAAATTTGAATTAAATTTTACCAATGACTTCCGATCGTACCAAATCCTCAGGCTCCGCCACTACTTCATCCTCAGATCATTCGGACTCCTCATCCAGTTCGGGGAGTTTCGATTCGATCACAGCCCCTTTTCCTCCTTGCCTTTCCACAATAAATTCTCATTTTTTCGAGAGGATCGCTCATCTCGAAAACACCCTCGGCCCTCAAAGCTCCGCGGTTAAAGCCCTCAAATCCTTTAACGAACCTTATAGCATGCATGCTCGGAAGTGGGTTTCGATTCTTGAACAGTATTATCTCCCTTCCGACTGTGTCTTATACCAACCTGAACTTACGGACCGTCATTTGACGCCTCCGATCGCCACCCACACTGTTTCTTTGGAATATTTAGAGTGTGGCCCTCGTTTCCCTCTTCATCCTTTCCTCGTAGAATTGCTCTCGCATCTACAAATTCACCTCTTCCAACTGAACCCCAGTTCAATTTCTCTTGTCGTCGCCTTCATAATATTCATGGAGGTGAATTGCATTCCTTCGACCATAGACCTTTTCTTTCAAATCTTCCATATTAGTACTGTTGCCAATTTTGGTGCCCAAAGTTGTATATTTTTCCGCCCGAGGCACAAGACGCCCGTTCCCTTTTTCTACTCCCCACTCCAATCACGACTGGAAGAAACACTTCTTTTTTGTCTGCGGTGTGGGGAGTAGAAAAAGGGAACCATTAGGTTGTCTCCTCTGAGTCTTCCTTGGCGGTTCCCCGTTGAAGGGGAACCATTTTTTCCCGAAGCCTACGGCCCTATTCCTCAGATGGCCCTTCCGAGACCTCTGAGGAAGGCACTCCTCGATTGCGTTCAGTCCAACGGCGCTGACTGGACCGTGAAGACCTTATTCTACGCCCCGATTCTGGTTGCTTTCAACCTCCTTCCGGTCCCCCCCCCCATTTTAGTAGAGAACTACTAGGTATCTGAACCGTACATTCATATCGGAGCTAAACTTGATAACTCTTCTTTGATAGGAAAGAACATTAGGAACTTGATTTAACTTGCTTCAAATTTCCACTTCGCGTTTCTCACTTAATTTACTTGTCTTGCAGATAAAATAATGGCTCCAGCTAAGGACCCAGCAAAGAAGGGGGATCGGCTGAATTTCCTCCGTGACCTACTTGCAGAGGATGATGAGCTCGTCTTTGAGGCGCCACCGGGGACTCGGAACCGAACTGTCGCGGCCGAGCTGGCGTCAAGTCTACAAGAGGCGGCATCCCCGACTGGAGAAATAAGGCGCGACACTCCTCCACCACCACAACCTGCTGCGATGGCAGCCAATCCCGAGCCAGTAAACGAGGAGCCGGCTGCAGCTATTACTGAAAGTCCCGAAGACCTAATCCCATTGTCTCGGCGATTAGAGTACGTTGTTGAAGAGCCCACCCCCGATGAAGGCATGTACGACTTTGCTGAAACATTAGTGGATATCATCGGGGACGACGAGGAGGGCGAGATTAGTGAGGACCAACAGATGGACCCGGTGGTGGAGGAAATTTGCCAAGAAACCCATCCGGAGGGAGAGACCAATCAAGGCGCCTGTCCGGACAAGGGGAAAGGACCGGCGGAGGGTCCCACCGTCTTGGAGATCGCGGAACCCGTCAGAAAAAGTGGGTTAACCGCTGAATTTATCGACGCCTTCCGTATACATGATATCCCGAGACTGACGGTTAAGGAATGACTCGATATGGGACTCCGGGCCGGCTTCGTGTTGATAAAGGACGGGCTCACCTTTCGAATTCCGAGAGGTGACAACGTATCGAGTCGGTCGGCCCTGGCATATTTGGAGCGCAACTCGGAGTTGCCGCCTCGTGGTCGGGATGACCACACGGTGTTTACCGACGTTGGTCGGTTAATGAGTCAGACCGCGACGATGCGTCGCGCTATTGGGGAGGTTCGTTGCGACACTAGCAATTACTCCCCTATAACTTTATCTCTTACGTCGTATATACTAACCATTATTGTTTTCATTTCAGATGGAGCGGACGATAATCGAGTTGGGCACCGCAGCTACAGTAGGGGAATATTGTATGCTTAGACACTCGGAGCTCGACTCTCCGGATATTATCGGGGAGTAGACGAAAAAGGCGGCGGAGAAGCTGATGCAGAATCAGCAAGATAAGCATGCCCAGGAGATGGCAGCACTCCAGAAGAGCATAGCAAGGCAATTGACTCTTTGCTTCGAGCTGACGGAGAATTCAGCTTTTCATATTGGGCAAAGGCACGCTCTAGAGCAATCCATAGAAACCCTCAATGTCAACGAGAAGTACGCACAGGACAAGTTGAAGGAAATCCGAGAGCAAACTGAGGAGAAGCTGAGGAAGGCCAAAGAGGAAAAAGCGGCCGATAAGAAAGCTCTCGGGAAATCCACGGAGGAGGTTAAAGAGTTAAAAGCAAGGAATGAAAGCCTCCAATCCATCACTGATCGACTCCGGGCATGAATCACCAAGTTGCAGTCTCAGATCAAC
This sequence comes from Utricularia reniformis, assembly GCA_009725065.1. Taxonomy (NCBI): domain Eukaryota; kingdom Viridiplantae; phylum Streptophyta; class Magnoliopsida; order Lamiales; family Lentibulariaceae; genus Utricularia; species Utricularia reniformis. The sequence goes on from RWGZ01001514.1 coordinate 456,145, forward strand.
GACTGCTTCCGAAAGTTAATATGGGAGTACACAGTACACTCCCCTACTTTCCGGAATCTGGGGGCGGTAGCCCATGCCAAGTCGAATGTCCTGTACTTCTTACGAGGGAGTGTCGAGACGCAGAGAATCCTGGGCATATCCCTGACAGCTGAGGAGAAAAAGAAACTCGATCCCAAGCTCAATGGGAAGTTCGAGCCTATACCCGGTGAGGACATGATGGATTGCTCACAGGATCCGTTCGGGGCGCTACATTTTAGCTTGGATGAAGATCTTCACCAGCAACTTTACTCGGAGGATATCGAGACGGAGGAGAGCCCATCTCCGGATGCGTTAAGGAGGTTGGCTACTTTATTCCCGGAGCCAATGGGCCCCCTCATGGCGGAGCTCCTGAAAGATGATGATGTAATGGCGGCGTATGATCCTCAAATATATACCCCCGCTGGTGTGACTGGAGCTCAGGAGCGCCACGAAGATGAAATGGCGAGGTTCGCCTCCAAGAAGTTGGCGGCTGCAGGGCCTCAAGAAAAATGCGCCAACCCTCCATCCTCCCAAAAAATAAAGCTGGTGAAAAAGCGCCCCAGTGGGCCTAGTGAAGGCTCAGACTCTCAGAAGAAGAAGAAATAAACTTCTATATCTGATTTCTTCAATTTTTGTATTCTCTCCTCATTTTGTATTCCCCATGTGTATAAAATTCGTTTTTGTTTTCCTTTCAATTTCTCCACTGTACTTTTAACAAAGAACCATACTCGGAATAATATAACCTCACGTCTTCTCAACTTTCTTTTCTCGCCACATTCTTCAAGGAATATATAACACGNAGTTAATACCAAATATCAAAGCTTCATACTCGGCGACGTTGTTAGTTTCGGGGAAGCGCAACTTTACAGCATATACATGTTCTTCACCAGACTTCCTTTCTTTAAAATAAACACCGATACCGGCTCGCCTGGCAGACACTGATCCATCTACAAAGGCGTCCCAGTACTCCTGAATACCCAACTCTTCCGACCGAGTCATCTCTACTATGAAATCCACTAACACCTGGGCCTTTAATGCTCGCCTGGAGATATACTCTATCTGATACTGGCCCAATTCGATATTCCACTTTGCTAGCCTACCAGAGGCATCAATCTTTGATAACACACTTCGGATAGGCTGATCTGTCAAGACTGCAATATGAAGTCTTTGAAAATAGTGCCTCAATTTCCTTGAAGCGACAATCAGAGCTAATACAAACTTCTCTAGATCAGTATATCGGGACTCCGCTCCCTGCAATTTCCTGCTCACATAATATATCGGTCTATGTTCTTTATCGCTAAGTCTGACTAACGCGGCGCTCACTGCCTCTTTTGTCACTGCCAAATATAAACCCAACGGTTCCCCCGGTGATGGAGGCGACATAAACGGTGGTTTACTCAGATAATCTTTCAAACTTTCAAAAGCACTGCTACATTCGTCGTCCCAATACAAAAGGTTCGTCTTACGCAAAACCTTAAAAAATGGCAAACTTCTCTCTGCTGATCCCGAAATGAAGTGATTCGATGAGGCCAATCTTCCAGTTAACCTTTGAACTTCCCTAACAGTCGTCGGAGGGGTCATTTCCTGGATAGCTGTTATCTTGTCAGGATTCATCTCAATTCCTCTCTCAGATTCCATAAAGCCGAGAAACTTGCCTCCTTTCACACAAAATGCACACTTAAGCGGATTCAATTTCATTCTATACTTTCTCAGTACTCCGAAACATTCATTCAAATACTGGATGTGGTTATACCCATGTTAACTCTATATCAATATATCGTCGATATAAACCTCGAAAGATTTTCCGATCATATCTTTGAACATCGAATTCATTAAACGTTGATAGGTGGCCCCAACATTTTTCAACCCAAGTGGCATAACTCTATGGCAAAAAATGCCTTTATTTGTCATAAATGAAGTAAACAATTTGTCCTCAAAATGCATAAAAATTTGATTATATCCCTTAAAAGCATCTAACATACTAAGGAATTCAAAGCCAGTGGCCGCATCCACCATCATGTCAATGGCCGGCAGCGGATACGGATCCTTCGGGCATGCTTTATTCAAATCAGTAAAATCAATGCAAACTCTCCAGCCACCATTCGACTTTGGGACCACCACTGGATTCGCGACCCAATTCGCGTATCTAACAGGCTCTATGAATCCTGCAAAAAAGTCATAGAGCTGGAGAGTTTGGTAATTACCGCGTATCTAAGAGGTAATTACTTTGCAAAAAAGAAATTACCTCCTTCTCAACCTCTCGTGACAACTCGGAACCGATCGTCACTGTGTTTTCAAGATTACCGGGGAATAAAGTCACTGTCTTGATTCCCAAAGGCTCCATCTTCATATCGTTCTCTTTAAACTTCCTAAGAGACGGTCCGTCATTTGTGTCAATAACTTCATCGGACGAGAATTCCACCATTCAAACAGGTAATTTCGCTTTAGATCCATCCATACCACCCCTACACATCACATTATAACAAGAGCGCGCCAGCTCTTGATCTCCCTTCATCTTCCCAACCCCTAACTGTGTTGGGAACTTCATCATCAAATGTGGTTGAGACACCACAGCTCCAAATAAGTTCAAACAAATTCTCCCCAGAATCGCATTATAAGGGAGTATAGGGAGATCCACCACCACAAATTACACCATCAAAGTTCTTGAAATTTCGAGATCGCCCAAGGTTACCGGAAGGAAAACATATCAATCAACAGCAACAATACTGTTATTAAAGCCGACTAGCTTTGTATGTATGGGCTAGAGCTGGGTGGTTCCTTTCAAAGCCATCTGCTCAAAGGATGCAAGAGTCAATATATTGGTAGCAGCTCCGGTATCTACCAGCCCTCGAGAAACAAGATGATTAGAAATAATGGGAGAGACAACCAACGCATCGTCTTGTGGGGAGAAAACCACAGATAAATCCTCAGGTCCGATAGAGATTGTCATTTTGTCCAAGTCTATTAACTGGACTGTGTTGACTTCCATAAAACGCCCCTTCTGATGCAGTGTCTGGTAAGAGCGTTTATAGGCACGGTTTGAATCACCGACGCTTCTTCCCCCGGCGATAGTCATAATGTTGGGGCCCAGATTACCCCATCTTGGTTGGGCGTTTTCAACAATCAAAATTGGTTGACCCTGGTTGGGGTCAACCGGAGGGGGAGGTAATGCTTGCTGATTCGCTTTGGCTGGTGGGTAAGCCTCGTATCCATACCCCTGCTGAGTCCTTTGCGGCTGATTCCTGCCGCGGGCACGATAGTTATTTTCTCTCCTTCCCCCTCTCTGATTTTTTCTACCCCCGTTAAAAAATCCTCTCTGGCCACCTCCTTGACGTTGGCCACGCTGTCCTTCGTATCCACGTCCTCTCGCGTTTGGCCGTGGCTCATCGACCTTTAGGGTCTTTGGTGTTATCCCCTCTGGGACACTTATATCAATCTTTCCCAACTTAGGCTCGGGTAGAGCCTCCACAGTATTGATCAGTTCATCAAGCTGGCCCAACTCTAGCAACCTTTCTACCTCAGACAATAACTCCCGACAATCATTGGTTGCGTGCCCAAAACTTCGATGGAAACGACAAAATACTTGGGACTCGTAAGTCCCCGGTGTTCGTTCATGCAAAGGAGGAGGATAACGAAGTGAACCTGCCTTCTTTTGCTCGATAATCGCAAAAATCTGCTCATAGTTGTATGTGGAAAAACTCTCAACTTTGATTTTTCGTGCGGGACAACCTTGTCAGGCCCGCGACTTGCAGCAATGTTGTGGGAACCATACGCCCGTACTTCGATCACACCATGATCTTGCAAACTTTCGTCTTCTCTGATGTGTTCCGTACATCTCAGAGCCAAATCCTCCATACTTTCCGGGGGATCCCTAGTCAAAGAATTACATAACGGATGCCCAGCTAGAATAAGCTGGAGCACCCCAACCTTCTCACTAACAGTGATCCGAGGTATCTTCCTACACTCGGCCTCGAAACGGGTAATAAAACCCAACATTCTTTCCGAAGAGTCATACCGCAACGCGGTCAAAGAAGTAATACATTTTATCGGCGTATTAAAAGGCGCGAGAGCCGAATAGAATGGATCCTTAAAGTCCTGATAGGAAACGATCGAACGTCTCGGTAACCGGTTAAACCATCGGAGGGCTGATTCCTTAAGAGAAGCGGCAAAAACGAAGCACATGGCCGCATCATTGAAATTCATCAAACTCACATGAATCTCCAAATTCGACGTATGAGCATGTGGGTCAGTCGACCCGCGATACTGTGGAAGATCCTTAGGCATTTCAATAAATTCAGAGCGAGTGGCTCCAATAATGACTATGGAAAATGGCGATAGAGCGTTGGACGTGTTTGCAAAACTTCCACTGACGGCAAAACTTTTCCTAGATTTCCAATGGGCTCATTAGCCCTCTCATTCTCGAAATAATCTCCCTCGTATGCTGAGGTCTGATGAGTATCCCGGGTATGCTCCCCGTGCACTCGTCTCCTTTCCTGGCCAAGAGTCAAGTTGGCCTCCAATTGGTTCATCCTAGCCTCGTTTTCTTCCATCTTCCCACTCATCTCCTTAAACTTCAACTCAATCAACTCTCCAATCTTTTGAAGAGTATCGTTCTATTCTCTGGTTGCTGCAGTATTTGCTCGCGGATCCGGAACGCGATCGGTATCTTCCCCTGAGGCCACATCATTAGCAGGTTCTGGGGTAACATTGTTCCTCCGAGCTCTCCTTTGAGCTTCGACTTGCTCTAACTGAGCGATTAAACTATGCCTTCGCTCTTCCAAATCCTCATCTGTTCCCGTCTGATCCGCAGATCTAGAGCGTGCAGGTGGCGAAAGATGGCATTATTACGGACCGCAACTCGGCCAATTCTTGCGAATTCGTAACACTTAGATAAACTTTAGCGCGATCGAGGATAAAAACTAGGTGCCCTTCCGGATGAAAACCCGCTCCGGGAGGGCCGAATAGTTACATTTTGAGCAGGGGGCTCCTCAAGAACTGACGATCGAGCCCCCTGTAACGCAACAAAATCATCATTAACTTGAGGAATAGGATCCGCCTCAATTTCTTCGTCAAAAATATCTTCATCAGAATTCCGAGTAGTCATGATAATAGAAATCCAAACTCAGCAATAAAGCTCTCAATGGGATAATAATCAAAGGATACAAGTACAATGAGGTGATAATAATAACACGGGCAAAAACGGCTTGAAAAACGATCAAAAACATTCAGTCGGGCTAGAAAGGCAGGCAGCCGCGAGTTGTGGTCAGCAACACGCAGGTGAATGTTTCAAGGGTATTTTCATAATTTGGCACCCGAGGAACGTGTCGGCAAGTTCTGGCGGCTTTTTTAGCTGAGCGTTCGTTAACTGGATGTGAGGAATTATTTTACGGGGTCTTCCGGTCTTATCTCGTTGTTATTTTTGGCTAATTGTCGATCGAAGTGCATTTCCGGAGTTCTGCTACGGTATGGCATGTATTCATGTGTATTTTAGTGTTATATGTTAGTTATGCTGAATCCAGCGGAATTGGACTCCTGGGCCTGAAACTTGTCAGTTTGGCTGGATTTCTCTATAAATATGAGCCTCAGGGCACTTAAAAGGGGTCTGACTCTTTTTGCATCTCCCAAGGCAAGACTTTCGCCCGAGCTCGCGAGACTTCGTTTTTCAGCCTCAATCCGTGAGATTTCGCACCAAATCTCGCCACCACCGTCTTTGAGCTACTATTTGCGAGATTTCGCTCCAAATCTCGTGACCACATCCTTTTGTGTCACTATTCGCGAGAACTCGTACCAAAACTCGCGATTTGCCCCCTGCAGATCACTATTCGCGAGAATTCGTGCCAAAACTCGCGACTGGCCCCTTCAGATCACTATTCACGAGTTTTGGGCAGTTTCACCGTAACAGAGCTTTGGCAGTTTCATGGTAACAGAGCTTTGGCAGTTTCACGGTAACAGCGCTTTGGCAGTTTCATGGTAACAGCGCTTTGGCAGTCTCACGATAGCAGAGCTTTGGCAGTTTCACGGTAACAGAGTAATCTCGTCTAAAAATATTTTAGAGTGTTTGTTTATGATCAGTCAATTTTTAATTACTCGAAATTTAATTTTTGTGAGGACACGAGCGATATACGAGGTTGGGCCCACAATGCGTGAGCTTACGTCCTCGGGAGAGCATAGCTCTACCTTGGTTTTCACTATAATAATCAAAGGATACAAGTATAATCATGAGATAATGATAATCCGAATGAAAACGGTACGAAAAACGATCAATTCCACTCCATTGCACCCGAGGCGACGAAAACTTGCGAATTAAGGTGATGCTCGCGACTTTTGGACATAAACTCGCGAATGGTGCCAAAAGTCGGGAGTCTTGGTGCCTAAGGGACGAAACTCGCGAGTCCAGGTGTCTGGGAGGCGAAAACACGCGAATCGGAGGTCCAGGCGACGAAATCTCGCAAATACAACAATGAACACATGCTCTCGCGACTTTTGGTGCAAAAAGTTGCGAGTGTGGCCTTGAAGATGAGGGATTCGCGACTTTTGGATCCAAAAGTCGCGAGTGGGGCAAAAAGGGGCGAAACCGGGAGCTTTGGGAAGCGTGCCAAGAGTCTGATCCCTTTTCTAGGGCCTAGGGTCTTGTATTTATAGAAAAACTCGGCCCAATAAGTGAACTTAAGGTCCAAAATCCCAATCTTAGTCAAATTAGCCCAACTTACTTAGAAAATATCCAATTAATCCGGAATAAGTGTCACAGCTCCACGGAACTTCGGGACTCCATCCCGATCGAGAGTTTTGTCGGAAATGCGATTAGAAAATACCGAAAAACCTTGTATATCAGTTCTTTGCCTCCAAACATTGAATACGCAGCCACATAACATCATTGCACCTGGCCGATGTGCTCACGGGTGGCAAATTACGAAAATACCCCTGGCCCCGTCCGGGGTCGAAATAACCCAAAGCATCTCAAAACACTTACAGAAGCCTTATATGGGGTCCAGCATGCCTGATTTACCAAAATACCCTCGAATACGCTCGCGATAGACATATAAAAATACCGAAAATACCACATAGCCACGTCGGACGAGCCCAGAGGTTAACATAATTACATAAATAACCTCGGGCAATATCAATAGTCCCCTGGTTTTCAGATTCAGATTCTGAGTCGTAAACCACATTATATCAACTCGTCTATAAATCCAGAACTCGTTCATAAACTTTTAACAATACCATGAATAAGGTCAAAGTTATCTTGTTATTACTAACGGAATCAGATTTCGAGATGAATTGAGAATTTCACGCTTCTTCAACTTGGAGTGCATGCTCTTATACGTATCACTTTTTACTTTGCATACTAGTGCGCTTCGTTATTGACTGAAATTATGATGCATCGTTTCGATTTGTTAGTATTACTCGATCGAACTTAGAAAATATTTCTCAACTGTCATCAAGAGGTTTTAGTTTCGCCTTGGGGCTCTCGCTTTCTTCTTAGTCAAAGTTCCGCTTTTCATAACTTTGAGGGTTCGCTCGACTCCTTAACTCCATAATTCAATCCTGTTACCATCGTATATTTTTTCCAGCGTCATANGTTTATGTTGTTTTCACTTAGTTGAGAGAAGCATGGTCAGAGGACCCATATCTATCGTCGACATTGACATATTGTTTAAGTTTGTCGGCTTCAAGTTTTTCAATTATGCCTTTTGGTTCGAAGAAACCAGATGCCGCGTACTAATGATCGATTAAATCAATACGTGGGGAGAAGAATGTGTGGAAGTCAATAATGATGGTATACAGATAAAAACCGGTATGCAAATAATCATGTCCAGTATTTCAATGAATGATTGAGTATACTTAGAAAGTATTCAATGAGGTGGAATCCTTCTAGGTGTGAGTTGTTGGTGGAAGACGGAAATTTTTCTCGCTCTATGATGTTTGCAAGCGAAACATAAATTGATAAGTACACACTCGGGTTTCTTTTGAAGGCTGAAAGTGTTATATAAACATCGATTCGTTTATGTCTCCACTCATAATCATAAACCTTTGGGTTTGTGTTTTGCGCATTCAAAGAAATCATAAGTGCTGCCTTAGTTGAGTTTGATGATGAGAAAGAAGGGTCATAATAATATTAGTAGGAGACTATAAAAGGTTGAATTTCGATGAACCGATCTTAGACCGGTTAAGAGAGAGGATTTAAGGTCTTAATAAACTAAGTCTCATTAAAGTGATCATATATGCGGAACCTTCTATTGACAAAGAAAGGGTGGAGTAATTATTTCATTCCAATGAAACGTTTAAATGAATGGTGTGTGACATTGTCACATTTGCAGTGTCCACTCCTGGTACTACACATGTTTTGATGGCCGGTGAAGTAAACATCCATACTATTTTTGAAGTACTAGACATTGTCACATTTGCAGTAATGGGATGTACACCAAAAGTTTCCAAGTAATTAAACAAGTATGCTTAGTACGTTGTTATGAGCGGATTTTCTTATTCTCAAATTAGGGATTGCGGACAATCGCGATATTCGGAAATCTAACTTTTTCAACACTGGGGACTTGCGAATAAAAACGTTTGGTCAATATGGAAGAATATGCGGATATTATAATAGTTTTGATTTAATATGGATATATAATTGTGATCTTTGAACCAGCAACCAAGATAGGGCGAGTAGAAAAACCTATAGTTTATTTCACTCGGAAGAATGAAAGTTTGTTGACGGGAATGAAAGCCATTATTGTTCGAATTCATGATACATATTATCGATTAATGGAAAGTCTATCTTTCTGCTCAAGGGATTCTTTATTTATTTGCATATGATAGTGATAACGGATTTATCCTCAGATCATCATGTAAAAGTATATCTATTTCCAAGTAGATAAGCAAAGATGTTTACTGAAACACACTCTATGCATTCGTGGGGTAGTTTTGCTTTCGAGATTGATATTTTGTACAGCCCAGTGTATTGTGTGATCGAGATTATTTATTATTAAATGTCAAGACGAGGACCAATCGGTGTAATCGTATCTTCGTTGTTCATCTTATGCAAGCTACGAACATTTAATACCGAGATTTTTCCAGAGACTATGTTGAGTATGAGAAGATGATGAGATGAATATTGCGAATTAATTCGGAATTGGGTCAGTGCCTCCCGAGTACCTACGGTGAATATCGCAAGCGAAATTTTGACACATGGGGACTGACATTAGTATGGGCCTTCGCGATGGCTGTGGACATGAAGGAATTACGCATTATGGTATTGAAATTAGCCATTGAACGTATATAAGGTGAATAAGGATCCCGAGTTTGGGAACATGGAATGGGAAGTTTCCTCATGATCGTATTGTTTACTAGTTTGGGATTCACAAGTAAATGGTGTCATATAATGCAATGAAGCTCTTCATAAAGCGAACAAGTGAATTATGCAAGTATTATTATGCCTAGCAGAAACAGTGGGCACTCCTTCTAATGTTTCATTCTATTTTCGATGTTAGATACTTAACACAATTTTCGGAGAAAGTCACGAGTGAAGGGCGTGAGGATTATTATCGCATACGGTGTCACACATATGGGCATTCATGCCGCTATTAATCTACTTAAATATGTGGGAATTCAAAGTATCGATGAGTTGATAACGCCATAACGAGGGCAAAAATTCATGTGGAGATATTTTAATCACAAGCTCATTCATTATTATTGACTTTTTGGTGACTTGTGATTAAAGAAAGATGAGATTACAGTGGTCAAGCATTGTTGCACGTTGAACGTTGTATGAGATTATTATGGTGATGGTTGAATGAACGTATAAGATCGCAAATATAAGCGGGGAGGAGCTGCCACGGACTTGGCATATTACCAATTTGCGCAAGTATTAT
>RWGZ01001514.1:466536-489390 GCA_009725065.1 Utricularia reniformis
TGTCTAGCAGAAACAGTGGGCACTCCTTCTAATGTTTCATTCTATTTTCGATGTTAGATACTTAACACAATTTTCGGAGAAAGTCACGAGTGAAGGGCGTGAGGATTATTATCGCATACGGTGTCACACATATGGGCATTCATGTCGCTATTAATCTACTTAAATATGTAGGAATTCAAAGTATCGATGAATGGATAACGCCATAACGAGGGCAAAAATTCATGTGGAGATATTTTAATCACAAGCTCATTCATTATTATTGACTTTTTGGTGACTTGTGAATAAAGAAAGATGAGATTACAGTGGTCAAGCATTGTTGCACGTTGAACGTTGTATGAGATTATTATGGTGATGGTTGAATGAACGTATAAGATCGCAAATATAAGCGGGGAGGAGCTGCCACGGACTTGGCATATTACCAATTTGCGCAAGTATTATGTATAGACGTGACTCATCGATCTTTTTGAAAATAAAATTTTCCCCTCTTTTTGTGGTCATATTCTAATTTTTTAAGTATCTTTTTCGAAGTCATGAATTCGATCGACTAGGGGACTGGTAAGATAGGAGTAGGTCCAATGCATTTTAGCATGAAGGACGATGGAATAAATTAAATAGGTTAGATTAGAAATACAGTGTACCACCTGTCTTATAGACGATCATTTTCAAACTCGTCAAATTAGATACTGTGTCAAAATATTTTGAACATGATGAGTCTTCCTGTCCGCGGCAAAACCGTCTGTACATAATGACTGTTGGAATATGTTAAGGGCCTTGTTTGTTGTGATTTAGCCGGCTTAGAACCGAGTATATTTCCGTGGCAAATCAGGGTGCAAGTATATACCTGACTCCTCCATGACACGCCGGCGAGGGTCGCCCTCGCCGGAGGCTGGTCCATTTCCGCATGGCACCGTCTTATGGACTGGCCGAATGACGCCGTTTTATGAACGGGTCGAGAGTGCGATAGCACCGTCTTATGGACGGGCCGAATGACACCGTTTTATGAACGGGTCAAGAGGGTGATGACCCCGGGTGCAAGTGTATACCGGCGGCGAGAGTGTGACGGCCCCGGGTGCAAGTATATATCGGCGGCGAGATTGTGATGGCCTCGGGTGCAAGTATATACCGGAGGCGAAAGTATGATAGTGTCGGGTGCAAGCATATACCGGAGACAACGTCCAAGTAAATTACGGGCGCTTCGTGAGGCCCTATGATAATATATTGACTCCGGGTGCAACTTTATACGTGTGGGACAGTGCAATGCTGATGTGCAAGTTTATACTCAACGAGAATGCAAGATCGCTGAGAAATACTAAATATCGTTTACACGACAGAGATATCCTTTTTTCAAGAAATTCATGGCTGATTACCCGGTTTAAATCGTGTTATTTATTGTGCAAGAAAGTATTAAACCACATGTTTGAGTGGTTAGCTATCTATCGTCAACTAGGAGCGAAATCTATATAAAGGCCAAGCATTTTTTATTGCGATTGAGATCACTGAGCGATTACCCTACAACTGTGATCATACTTATGGTTTTCATTTGAATAAACGATTGAAAAGAGGAAAATACTCGCTTTATGGTTTGCATTCATCAAACGTTATGATCACTGGGGACTCGTACCCAGGATCGNTAAGGCATGGCCTGGTCGCGAGGTTTGGTGCGATTCCTCGCGAGTCTGGGCTGGCCGCGAGATTCGGTATGAAATCTCGCAAATAGTAATTGCAGTGTTGAAATCTCGCGATTTCGAGCGAAAGTCTCGCCTTGGGAGATGCGAAAAGGATCCGACCCCTTCTCAATGCCTTAGGACCTCTATTTATAGAGAAATGTAGCCCAAAACACAAGCTTAGGCCCAAGAGTCTAATTTCATTAGATTAAGCCCAAGACACCTCAACTAATATCCAATTAAATTAGAACAAATACCGTTCCGCAATATAACTTCGGAAATGCGTCTCGATCCAGAATTAGGCGAGGATATTGATGAGAAAATACCGGAGGACCCCGTAAAATAATCCACTGCTTCCAGATAGCGAATATGCGGCCACATGACATCATCGCACCTGACCGGTGCGCTCCCGGGTGGCAAATTACGAAAATGCCCCTGGCCCCGTCTGGGGCCGAAATGACCCGAAACATCTCAAAATGCTTACAGAGACTTTATATGGGGCCTAGCGGGCCAGGATTGTGAGAATACCACTTGAGAACGCCATCCGATAAAAATACCAAAAATACCGAAAATACCAATAACTGCGTCGGACGAGTCCCCGGGTATTGATCAGTGCAAGAAATATACCCGGGTAATATCAAAGCTATTATTATTTTTGGGAGAAAATCTTCTTGAATCAGATTATTCGATAAGAACGAATAAACTTTGATATGCTCGAATAAACTACTTCACAATTCCTCATATAATAAGTATGATTCTCTGAACACAAATAATAAAATATTCCTCGTTGTTGGAGGTCATAACTGAGAGTCCCCAATAATAAATAAAATATAGTGAAGTCCACGCCATAATACAATAAGAATACCCTTTAGCCATTTTTCTATACCACGAAAATACCAAGCTATAAAGAGAATCTCTGAAATCCTGGTGTTGGTCCTTAACAAGCGCCAACACCTCTTACTTAGATCGACTTGTCTCGCACTGCTCCAAAAATAATCGTAGGAAGCCTTCACGATCCAAGTGAAAGTAGCGTCAGGTTCAGGGTACAATCCTTAGACTGACGTAAATCTTTCACTCCCACTTGGACAGATCGGGTACCTCGCGCCAGAGAGACCTTTCACTACCTTTGCGGAAGTAGCGCCACGTTCAGGGTACAATCCTTAGACTGACGTAAATTTTTCACTCCCGCATAGATAGATCCAATACCTTTGGCTTAAGTGGCCTTTAGAGGGCCGCGGAGCATGCAGATGTCTTTTCGCGTATCTCAATAAACATCCAATATTGTTCTCACTTCTGGGTCTAAACGAGCACCCAACAATCACGGGCCTCAACTAGCGCCCCACTTAACTTCACTTCATAACTCAGGTCTCAACAAGCACCCGTGGGCCTCAAGTAACGCCGTAATTCTTCTAATATGATCGAGTCTCAACAAGCACCCATGGGCCTCAAGTAGCCTCCATCACGTTACATTTCGTGTATAAACTTGCACACATAATAGTCTCATAATGTATATGACTGACCTTTCTCATTCTCCTCCGCAAATTTGAGTAAACGTAGAAAACCTTCGCTGCCCGAATAGAAGTAGCGCCAGGTTCAGGGTACAATCCTTAGACTGGCGTAAATATTTCACTCCTATTCGGGTGGCTCAAGTTCCTCGCACTAGAGGACCTTCACTATCTAGACGAAAGTATCGTCAGGTTTAGGGTACAATCCTTATACTGACGTAAATTTTTCACTTCCGCCTAGATGGATCCAATCCCCTAGACCAAAAAGTCCATGTGGAACAACGGAGGAGACGGATTGCCTTTCTCACTGCGGACTGTGACCAGTCTCCGACGAGGGCGCGACCCTTGACGGCGTGTCATGGAGGAGTCGGGAAAAGGGCTCCCGTGTGCCACGGAATCATGATCGGAACGTGGCCGGCTGTCGAAAAATCGGGCCCCTTGAGATACTCCAACAATATTCATGTATAGACGATTATGCTGCAGCCAGAGACTCTCCAGTTTAAAAAATATTTTGACACAGTATCCGATCTAACAAGTTTGAGATTGATCGACTAGAAGACAGGCGGTACAATGCATTTCTAATCTATCCTAAATTGTTTAGTTTTCATCCTCTATCACACTAAAATGCAATGAACCTTACTCTTATCTTACCAGTCCCCTAGTCGATTGATCTTGTGTTGTTAGAAAGGATACAAAAAAGAATAGAATATTTTAAAAAGGAGGAGGATTTTTTTAAAAAAGATCGAAGAGTCTCGTCTATACATAATACTTGCGCAAATTGGAAATATGTCAAGTCCGTGGCAACTCCTCTCCGCTCATATTCATAATCTCATACATTCATTTTCTTACCACCGCCGTAATCCGTNGCAGCTTTTGAACAGATGGCATTGAAAGGAACCACCCAACTACAACCTGTGCACACAAAATTAGTTGGTTTTAATAACAGTGTTGTTGCTGCTGAGGGATCTGTTTTTCTGCCGGTGACTTTGGGCGATCCCGAGATATCAAGAACTTTGATGGTGGAATTTGTAGTGGTGGATCTCCCTATACTCCCATATAATGCAATTCTTGGGAGAAGTTGCTTAAACTTATTCGGAGCTGTGGTGTCTCAACCGCACTTGATGATGAAGTTCCCAACGCAACTAGGGGTTGGAAAGATGAAGAGAGATCAGGAACTGTCGCGATCGTGTTATAATGTGATGTGCAGGAGTGGTATGGATGGGTCGAAAGCAAAGTCGAGTGTTTATATGGTGGAATTCTCATCCGATGAAGCTATTGAAATTAATGACGGACCCTCTCTTAGGAAGTTTAAAGAGAACGATATGAAGTTGGAACCTTTGGGGATCAAGACAGTGCCTTTATTTCCCGGCAATCTTGAAAAAACAGTGACAATCGGTTCCGAGTTGTCACCTGAGGTTGAGAAGGAGGTAATTTATTTTTTGCGAAATAATGTAGATGTTTTTGCTTGGTCTTATCAGGATTATGTGGGAGTTGATCCCCAAGTCTGTTCTCATAGACTCAATGTTAACCCATATGTGCGACCAGTTCATCAGAAAAAGAGGAAGTTTTCCCCGGAGAAAGAGAGGGCAATTGATGAGGAGGTGGAAAGTTTGCTGCAAGCAGGATTCATAGAGCGTGTTAGATACACGGATTGGGTCGCGAATCCAGTGGTGGTCCCAAAGACGAGCGGTGGCTGGAGAGTTTGCATCGATTTTAAGGATTTAAATAAAGCACGCCCGAAGGATCCTGATCTAGTCTGAAAATATTTTGGATATTTATTTTTAGATCAGTCTATTTATAATTAATTCGAAATTAGGTTGTTGTGGGGACACGATCGATATATGAGGTTGGGCCCACAATGTGCGGGCTTACGTCCTCGGGAGAGCGAAGCTCTACCTTGGTTTTCACTATAATATTCGTCGAGTACAATTACAATGATATGATAGCAATGATACGGGTGAAAACAGCTCGTGAAATGATCGAAAACAATCAATCGGGCTCGGAAAACTGGCTGCAACGAGTTGTGGTTGACAATTGCAGAAAATACTGTACTAGCAGCGCAACCGGCACTGTACGATGAGCGCTGCCGCGCGAACTCGATGAGTGCAGAGAACACTGTACGCTGAGCGCAGCCGGCACTGTACGCTGAGGGTGGCCGCGCGAACTCGATGAGTGCAGAGAACACTGTACGCTGAGCGCAGCCGGCACTGTACGCTGAGGGTGGCCGCGCGAACTCGATGAGTGCAGAGAACACTGTACGCTGAGCGCAGCCGGCACTGTACGCTGAGGGTGGCCGCGCGAACTCGTGCGAGTTGTCGCGAATAGTAACCAGATGAGGGTGGTCGCGACTTTTAGAACGATTTCTCGCGAATAGTGGCTGCAGAGGGGAAATCTCGCGATTTCGGGCGAAAATCTTGCCTTGGAGATGCGAAAAGGATCCCAATCCCTTCTCAATACCTTAGGACCCCTATTTATAGAGAAATGTAGCCCAAAACACAAGTTTAGGCCCAAGAGCCCAATTTCATTAGATCAAGCCCAAGTCACCTTAAATAATATCCAATTAAATTAGAACAAATACCATTCCGCAATAGAACTTCGGAAATGCGTCTCGATCCAGAATTAGGCGGGAATATCGATGAGAAAATACCGGAGGACCCCGTAAAATAATCCACTGCTTCCAGATAGCGAATACGCGGCCACATAACATCATTGCAACTGACCGGTGCGCTCCCGGGTGGCATATTACGAAAATACCCCTGGCCCCGTCTGGGGCCGAAATGACCCGAAACATCTCAAAATGCTTACAGAGACTTTATACGGGGCCCAGTGGGCCAGAATTGTGAGAATACCACTTGAGAATGTCATCCGATAAAAATACCAAAAATACCAATAACTGCGTCGGACGAGTCCCCGGGTATGGATAAGTACAAGTGAATATACCCGGGTAATATCAATAGTCCCCTGGTTTTCAGATTCAGAGTCTGAGTCGTAAACCACATACTAACGGCTCGTCCCGAAAGTCGATACTTGCTCGGGAATTTTTCCGGAAAAACGGATAGTAGGGTTGAAAGCCCCTCGCAGACTCGATCGTTTTGGCACTAAGAACATCAGATTCTGAGCTCGGGCCAAAATCTCGGGATTTTTTCCCGACGCGGGGATCCGGCCCTATAAATACCAGATCCCCCCCTGTTACAGTACTTATCCGCGGCAACACAAACTCTTCTCGCGACATTTCGGCCGACTCTCACAGCACAGTAACCGCGACATTACGAACGATTTCTCGCGACTACTCCTAGAACAAAGTGAGTCGCGACTTTACGTACGACTTCTCGCGACTGCTCTCATTGTACAGTGATCGCGACATCTCGAACGAGTTCTCGCGAGACACTTATTAAAATAAGGAAAAAATTTAAAAAATTTGAAAAACCTTAATCCCGAGAATCTCACATCATGTCTTCCTACTCCGCTCGTTCCACGAACTCCGATGCCTCNCCGAATCCCTTCTCAATGCCTTAGGACCCCTATTTATAGAGAAATGTAGCACAAAACACAAGTTTAGGTCCAAGAGCCCAATTTCATTAGATTAATCCCAAGACACCTTAAATAATATTCAATTAAATTAGAACAAATACCATTCCGCAATAGACCTTCGGAAATGCGTCTCGATCCAGAATTAGGCGGGAATATCGATGAGAAAATACCGGAGGACATCGTAAAATAATCCACTGCTTCCAGATAGCGAATACGCAGCCACATAACATCATTGCAACTGACCGGTGCGCTCCCGGGTGGCAAATTACGAAAATACCCCTGGCCCCTTTCGGGGCCGAAATGACCCGAAACATCTCAAAATGCTTACAGAGACTTTATACGGGGCCTAGCGGGCCAGAATTGTGAGAATACCACTTGAGAATGTCATCCGATAAAATACCGAAAATACCAATAACTGCGTCGGACAAGTCCCCGGGTATGGATAAATATTAGAGAGTATACCCGGGTAATATCAATAGTCCCCTGGTTTTCAGATTCAGAGTCTGAGTCGTAAACCATATATTAACGGCTCATCCCGAAAGTCGATACTTGCTCGGGAATTTTTCCGGAAAAACGAATAGTAGGGTTGAGAACCCCTCGCAGACGCGATCGTTTTGACACTAAGAACGTCAGATTCTGAGCTCGGGTCAAAATCTCGCGATTTTTTCCCGACGCGGGGATCCGGCCCTATAATTACCAGATCCCCCCCTGTTACAGTACTTATTCGCGGAAACACAAACTCTCTCGCGACATTTCGGCCGATTTCTCGCGACAACTCTCACAGCACAGTGACCGCGACATTACGAACGATTTCTCGCGACTACTCTCAGATCACAAGGAGTCGCGACTTTACGTACGACTTCTCGCGACTACTCTCACAGTACAGTGACCGCGACTTTACGAACGACTTCTCGCGACTACTCTCAGATCACAAGGAGTCGCGACTTTACGTACCACTTCTCGCGACTACTCTCAGAGTACAGTGACCGCGACATAACGAACGATTTCTCGCGACAGCTCTCATTGCACAGTGAGTCGCGACTTAGTCGCCTCCAAAATTCTATGCCCCGATCTTAGTCGCCTCCAAAATTCTTCCAGCCCCTACCCATTTTAGTAGGGGATTATTAGGTATCCAGACCATATGTCAACATATAAAACATCTCAACACTTCTCCTTCAATAAGCACACCTTCCTAAAACCAGTGAATTTACGTTCTTTAATCTCTTTAACTGTATTCCTCACGCGACTTGCTTGTTTTGCAGAGAAAATAATGGCTCCCCCTGGAGGTCGTTCGAAGCTAGGTGACAAGTTGAGATCCCTCCTGATCTAGTCTAAAAATATTTTGGAGTTGATCTTCGAGATGGCGCCCGGATCTCGGAACCGCACTGCTACGGAAGAGTTGGCGCGGAGCTTGCAAGAGACTGTGCCGCGGGCAGAAGAGACCCGACCGGCTACACCAACACCACCTGTTCCGGTAACTGAGGATCAAGAGCCCGCAGGACATGAGCCTGCTACAGAGGCCCCCGAGAGTACTGAAGATTTAATTCCTGTGTCTCGGCGGTTAGAGCTTACCGCTAGAGAGTTTTCCCCCGACAAAGGGATGTACGACTTCGCCGAGACACTAGTGGACATTGTCGGAGATGACGAGGAGGGCGAAATAAGCGGGGGTCAATCAATAGACCCGCTGGTTGAGGAGATTGTCCGGGAGGCCCGTCCGAAGGAAAGGACAAATCAAGGAGCTTCTTCGGATAGAGGGAAGAGACCGGTGGAGGGCCCCACCGTTTCGGAGATTGCGGAACCCGTTAGGATGAGTGGGTTAACCGCCGAGTTCCTCGACGCCTTCCGAATAAGAGATATACCAAAACACGTGGTGAAGGAGTGGCTCGAGATGGGACGTCAGGCTGGACTGATACTAATAAAAGATGGAGTCACCTTTCGGATTCCGAGGGGTGATAGCGTTTCCAATAGGCCTGCCTTGACGTATTTTGAAAGAAATCCGTCACTCCCGCCGCGTGGACGAGATGACCACACGGTGTTTACCGACTTCGGTCGGTTGATGAGCCAGTTTGCGACCGCGCGTCGCATGATGGGAGATGTTTGTAATCAGATCGGCCATTGTTACTTACTCTTTGTTTCATTCGTATCTTACATGTTTTTCGTTGTTTTTGCTTTTCTTTCAGATGGAGCGGACGGTTGTGGAGATGAGCACCGCAGTCGCAATAGGGGAGTACTGCATGCTCAGGCATTCGGAGCTTGACAGCCCGGATATAATAGGAGAGCAGACGAAGAAGGCCGCCGAAAAATTGATGCAGAATCAGCGGGAAAAGCTTGGCCAAGAGATGGCGGCGCTCCGGCAAGAAAATAACAAGGCGATCGAAGCTCTTAACCGGGCTCATCGCAGCCAGTTGACGGAGTGTGCGGCATTTCACATTGGGAAAAGGCATGCCCTTGAGCAGTACATAGACACCCTTAAGACGAACGAGAAATACGCTCAGGACAAGCTGAGGGAAGTCCAAGCAGAGACCGAAGAAAAGTTAAAGAAGGACAAAGACGCCAATACTGCTGATAAGAAGGCTCACGGGATGGCCCTGGAGGAGAATAAAGAGTTGAAATCAAAGAATAATTCTCTCCTGTCTACTGTAGACCGTCTTCGGGCTCGAGCTGCTAGGTTGCCGTCCCAGATCAATGATTGTTTCCGGAAACTGATATGGGAGTATACAGTGCACTCCCCGACTTTCCGAAATCTGGCGGCCCTAGCTAATGCGACTTCGTCTGCTCTGTATTTTTTTAGAGGGAGTGTCTAGACACAAAGAATCTTGGGCATATCCCTAACTCCTGAAGAGAGGGAAAGACTTGATCCCAGTCAATCCGGAAAGTTCGAGCCTGTGGATGCGGAAGATAAACTCGACTGCTCGGGGGATCTGTTCGGGGCGCTCCAATTCAACTTGGAGGATGACTTGCACCAGCAACTATATTCAGAGGAGGTCAAAATACCCGAGGAGGGCCCATCGGTGGACGCGTTTCGGAGGTTGGCCGTATTATTCCCGGAACCTGTGGGTCCCCTCGTGGGAGACATTCTTAAAGACGAGGAGGTGATGGGTCAACGTGACCCCCCATTATACGTTCCTGCTAGTGTGACAGGGGCTCGGGAGAGCCATGAGGTCGAGATGGCGAGCTTTATTCCCGAGAAGTTGCCCGTTGCGGGCACTAAAGAAAAAGAGACTCATCCTCCCTCGTCGACAATTAAGCTGGTAAGAAAGCGCCCTAGCGAGACCGGTGAAGGTTCGGGCTCCAAGAGGAAGAAATAAACTTCCATATCTGTTTTCTTCAGTTTTGAACTCTCCGCATTTTGTATTCCCCTTTTTTTTTTATATATGAAATTTGATCTTCGTTTTTCCTTTTAATTTCTCCACTGTACTTTGAATAAAGAACCATACTCTGAATAATGCAAATTCTCCTCTTCTATACTTTATTTTCTCGCCACATTCTTCAAGAAATATGGAATTCCGAATAATCCACATCAAGAAATAACCTTTCGAGATAATAAGAACACGCTTGAATCTCCGATATGGATGCTGATATTACCCGGGTATATTCTCTTGTATCTGCCTTACCCGGGAGCTCGTCCGACGTGGTTATTGGTATTTTCGGTATTTTCATATTTTTATCGGATGGCATTCTCAAGTGGTATTCTCGTAATTCTGGCTCGTTGGGCCCCATATAAAGTCTCTTTAAGCATTTTGAGATGTTTCGGGTCATTTCGGCCCCGGACGGGGCCAGGGGTATATTCGTCATTTGCCACCCGGGAGTGCATCGGTCAGGTGCAATGATGTTATGTGGCTGCGTATTCGCTATCTAAAGGCAAAGAACTGATATACGAAGTTCTCGGGAATTTTCTGATCGTATTCCCGACTAACATCTTGTCCGGATTCCTACCCGAAGCTTCGGGATCAGCATGGTACTTATTATATTATAATTTGGAATATCTAATTATTTTGGGCTAACTGAGGTGGACTAGGCTTATGGGCCCAAGAGGGTGAGTTCTCGGCTAAATTCCTCTATAAATAGGAGTCACAAGGCTTCGAGAAAGGATTCGGACTCTTATCACGCTTCCCAAGGCATAATCTGATCTCCCAGTTGCGACGAAACTCACTATTTGCGACCATTCCTGATCAGCCGCGACGAATCGCTGTTAGCCGCGACGAATCGCCGTTAGCCGCGACGAATCGCTTTTAGCCGCGACGAATCGCCAACTCGCGACGAGTGGCCAGCCAAACCGACTCGCGACCAGTCATCGATTCGTCGCGAACAGTGCCCGCCTCGCGACCAGTCATCGATTCGTCGCGAGCACTCCACCTGCCTGCACTGTTCATCCGCGTCCAGTGCAGCGCGACTGCACATTCGATCGTCTTTCGAGCCGTTTTCATCTGTATCGTCATTATCATCACATTGTAATTGTATTCTCCGAATATTATAGTGGAAACCAAGGTAGAGCTTCGCTCTCCCGAGGACTTAAGCCCATACATTGTGGGCCAAACCTCGTATATCGCTCGTGTCCCTACAACAACCTAATTTCGAATTAATTATAAATTGACTGATCTAAAAATAAATACCCAAAATATTTTTAGACTAGATCAGTTTGGCGCCGTCCGTGGGGACCGAGATTTTTATCCCATTGAGAGCTTTATTGCTGAGTTTGGATTTCTATTATCATGACTACTCGGAATTCTGATGAAGATATTTTTTGATGAAGAAATTGAGGCGGATCATATTCCTCAAGTTAATGATGATTTTTTTGTGTCACCGGGGGCTCGGTCGTCAGTTCTGGAGGAGCCCCCTACTCAAAATGTAACTATTCGGCCCTCCCGGAGTGGGTTTTCATCCGGGGGATCTATTTATGAAGGCATTGGAAGATTATCATATTGTATGAATATGTGCCGAGGACATGCCAAAGGTGTTCAAGGGTCCAAAAAAAAAAAAAAAAAAANATCCCATTGAGAGCTTTATTGCTGAGTTTGGATTTCTATTATCATGACTACTCGGAATTCTGATGAAGATATTTTTTGATGAAGAAATTGAGGCGGATCCTATTCCTCAAGTTAATGATGATTTTGTTGTGTCACCGGGGGCTCGGTCGTCAGTTCTGGAGGAGCCCCCTGCTCAAAATGTAACTATTCGGCCCTCCCGGAGCGAGTTTTCGTCCGGGGGGATCTATTTATGAAGGCATTGGAAGATTATCATATTGCATGAATATGTGCCGAGGACATGCCAAAGGTGTGCAAGGGTCCGGAAAAAAAAAGGTGTGCAGTCCACAAGTTCCGGATTTTTGCCGCTACCAAAATTTTATGTGAGGCTCCATTTTTCGTCTACAATCACATGGTGATGTGACGGTGTTATATTTTTCGGGTCGGATTTCGGTGGCATTTTACTATTTCATTTCGATACATTTATCGAAAAATTGGGATATTTTGATTTCTTTAAAGGATTTCATTCCATAGTATGGAGATATTGGGCGTCATATAGTCCTCGGCTATAAAGAAGATATATGTATATGTCGAACGTGTCCGATACATTCACATACCTCCGTTCGCGAGGGTGTTATTCTTAATTTTGATGGACTTCAAAGATGTGACCATATACTTTACCCTACAACAATTCAATTAGTTGATGATGTTTTCTACTATTTCACCCGGGACTCAAGTATGAGTTATATTCGGTGTGGCATAACGACCCTTCAGAGAGGTCGTATGTTTTTCTAACCAGTTTTGTGGCGATATTGAGTATCGCATGGAGCGGCGGTTGATTGGCCCTTGCGATAAACGTGAACCTCACGTGGAGAATGAGTTGATTGCATAGTTTCATTGGGGGAATTTGGCTACGTGTTGCTGGATTGTATACATGTGTACAAAATGGTTGGAGAGAGTGTTTGTTGCGGAAAGTTGGAAGTTCCAAGTCAGCACGATTTACCGAATACATAAGAAAAGAAGAGGTTATGGGAAATGAGAAAGGTTGATCGTCGTTGGTTTTTAAAGGATTGCTAGTAAAGTATTGAATGGCTTGGACTTACATGTACATGACGTATTCATGAAATGATAGATTGTATACTTATGGTCACCTGCCATTGCCGTAAATCAAGTATCAAATGTATCTCTACCAAAGCCCGATATGCAAACCTTGTTGGTATTCAGTTGCAAGTCTATTTATTCAGTTCCAAGTATATTTCTCGCCATGATTGAAGGGAAGAAAGGTGGATATCTTATATACGCCTGCTCCTCTATTACAAGCAATGACACCGGGGACTCAGCAGTCCCAAATATTTTGTCATATTTTCATTACAGTTCCGATTGGTGTCCTGTGTTGATTGGTTTTTGGAGAAGATTAGCTTGATGAGTTGAGTTATACGGTGGAAGGAATGCCCGAGAGCGAGGTCGAGGAAGTTGGCTCCATTACCCAATAAAAGATTATAGTGATTTCCATAAGATCTATTCAACATGACCTTAGTCATGACGTCATAAGTTCGTGGGAGCTTACTCAATATGTACTCAGTTTGTTCAAAATCACATATCGTGTGGAAGTACGACATTAATGATGTGGGTTACCTATTTTTTGCATTATCAATGGGATTCCTAGTTATTCATTGGAGAATTATTAATGACCTTTATGGAGACCTTGTAAGAAGTCGATTAGCTTTCAGATGGTTAGTTTTACGCTCGAGACTCCGAGATTAACGAAGTTTACTGAGACTCTAGTGGATTTGGCATTCAAATATTGTGCATGTCCTTAGTTGAGTTTGATGATGAGAAAGAAGGGTCATAATAATATTAGTAGGAGACTACAAAAGGTTGAATTTCGATGAACCGATCTTAGACCGGTTAAGAGAGAGGATTTAAGGTCTTAATAAACTAAGTCTCATTAAAGTGATCATATATGCGGAGCCTTCTATTGACAAAGAAAGGGTGGAGTAATTATTTCATTCCAATGAAACTTTTAAATGAATGGTGTGTGACATTGTGACATTTTCAGTGTCCACTCCTGGTACTAGACATGTTTTGATGGCCGGTGAAGTAAACATCCATACTATTTCTGAAGTACTAGACATTGTCACATTTGTAGTAATGGGATGTACACCAAAAGTTTCCACGTAATTAAACAAGTATGCTTAGTACATTGTTATGAGCGGAATTTCTTATTCTCAAATTAGGGATTGCGGACAATCGCAATATTCGGAAATCTAACTTTTTAAACACTGGGGACTTGCGAATAAAACCGTTTGGTCAATATGGAAGAATATGCGGATATTATAATAGTTTTGATTTAATATGGATATTGATCTTATCTAAAAATGTTTCCCAGTTTGAGCCTCGCTCTGTTCCAGTTTCCCGCTCATTTCCTTCAACTTTGATTCAATCGTCTCTCCAATCTTTTGCAAAGTGTTGCTTTGCTCTTCGACTGCTGCGGCATTCGCCCGCGGTTCCGGGATACGATCAACATGATCCTCTGAAGCTACATTAATAACCGGCTCCGGGGTGGCATTATTCCTTCGGGCTCTCCTCTGAGCCTCAACTTGCTCCAACTGGGCGATTAGAATACGCCTTCGCTCTTCTAAATCCTCATCGATCTCTGTCTGATCCGCAGATCTAGAGCGTGTAGGTGGCGGTAGGTGGGTGGTATTACGAACCGCAACTCGGCCAACTCGCGCGAATTCATAACATTTGGACAAACATTCGCGCGATTGAGGATAAAAACTTGGTCCCTCCCCGGATGAAAACCCGCTCCGAGAGGGCCGGATAGCAACATTATGAGCGGGGGGCTCTTACAGAGCTGACGATCGAGCCCCCGGTAATACATTAAAATCATCGTTAATTTGAGGAATAGGATCCGCCTCAAATTCTTCATCAAAAATATCTTCATTAGAAATCCGAGTAGTCATGATAGTAGAAATCCAAACTCAGTAATAAAGCTCTCAATGGGATAAAAATCTCGTTCCCCACGGACGGCGCCAAACTGATCTTGTCTAAAAATATTTTGGATATTTATTTTTAGATCAGTCAATTTATGATTAATTCGTAAATTATGTTGTTGTGGGGACACGAGCGATGTACGAGGTTGGGCCCACAATGTGTGGGCTTACGTCCTCGGGAGAGCGAAGCTCTACCTTGGTTTTCACTATAATAGTCAATGAATACAGTTACAACGAGATGATAATGATAGTACGGGTAAAAACGGATCGAGAAACGATCAAATACGCAGTCGCGCTGCACTGGACGCGGTTGAATAGTGCAGAGTCGATTAGACGCGACTGGAATAGTGCAGAGGCGATTCGTAGCGACTGGAATAGTGCAGAGGCGATTCGTCTCGACTGGAATAGTGCAGAGGCGATTCGTCTCGACTGGAATAGTGCAGAGGCGATTCGTATCGACTGGAATAGTGCAGAGGCGATTCGTCGCGAATGCAATAGTGCAGAGAGGTGAAGTCTTGTCTTGGGAGTGTGAAAAAGTCCGAACCCCTTCTCCATGCGTTGGGACTCCTATTTATAGAGAAATTTAGCCCAAAACTCACCCTCTTGGGCCCATAAACATAGTCCACCTCACTTTAACCCCAAAATGATTAAATATTATTAATTATGGCATAATAAATGCCATGTAGATCTCGAAGCCTCGGGAACCAACCAGAACAAGATATTAGTCGGAAATGCGATCAGAAAATTCCCGAGAACCTCGTATATTGATCCTTTGTTTTAGATAGCGAATTCGCAGCCATACCACATCATTGCACCTGAACGGTGCACTCCCGGTGGCAAATGACGAAAATACCCCTGGCTTCGTCCGGGGTCGAAATGGCCCGAAATACCTCAAAATGCTTTCAGAGGCTTTATACGTCGCTCAACAAACCAGAACTACGAGAATACCGCTTGAGAATGCCATCCGATGAAAATACCGAAAATACCGAAAATACCAATAACCAAGTTAGACGAGCTCCCGGGTGAGAATAAACACAAGAGATTATTCCCGGGTAATATCAACTTGCACCCGGGGCAATCATCAGATCGACCCGTTCATAAAACGGCGCCATCGTGTTCTCGACCCGTTCATAAAACGGAGTCGTCACATTCTTGCCACCGGTATACACTTACACCCGGGGCTATCGCATTTTCGACCCGTTCATAAAACGGTGTCATTTGGCCCGTTCATAAAACGGTGCCACCGCACTATTGACCCGTTCATAAAACGGTGTCATTTGGCCCGTTCATAAAACGGTGCCACCGCACTATTGACCCGTTCATAAAACGGTGTCATTTGGCCCGTTCATAAAACGGTGCCATGCGGAAGAGGACCAGGCTCCGGCGAGGGCGCGACCCTCGTCGGCGTGTCATGGGGGAGTCGGGTATATAGTTGCACCCCGATTTGCCACGGAAATATTCATCACAACAACAGGCCTCTTAACATATTCCAACAGTCATTATGTATAAACGGTTCTGCACGCGGACAGGAAGACTCATCATGTTCAAAATATTTTGANGAGAGAAGCTTGCCATTTTTCCGAGTATTGCGTAAAACAAATCTCCTGGATTGGGATGATGAATGTAGTACGGCTTTCGAGTGTCTGAAGGATTATCTGAGTAAGCCACCATTTATGTCTCCCCCATCTCCTGGGGAGCCACTAGGCTTATATTTAGCTGTATCAAAAGAGGCAGTGAGTGCCGCCTTAGTCAGACTTAGCGACAAAGAACACAGGCCAGTGTATTATGTTAGCAAGAAATTGCAAGGTGCGGAATCTCGCTATACAAATTTAGAGAAATTCGTCTTAGCCCTGATAGTCGCCTCCCGGAAATTAAAACATTATTTTCAAGGTCATCATATAGCTGTATTGATAGACCAACCTATCAGGAGTGTATTATCAAAAGTTGATGCGTCTGGCAGGTTAGCTAAATGGAATATTGAGTTGGGACAATACCAAATTGAATATATCTCGAGACGAGCTTTAAAGTCCCAGGTTTTAGTGGATTTCATAGTAGAAATGACCCGGTCAGAAGAATTAGGTAATGAGGAATACTGGGATGTATTTGTCGATGGATCAGTTTCTGCCGGACGAGCCGGCATTGGCATTTTTTTCAAGGAAAGAAAATCTGGCGAGGAGCATGAATATGCTGTAAAATTGCTCTTCTCTGCAACTAACAACGTCGCCGAGTACCAAACCCTTATATTTGGTATCAGCTTAGCAGTCGAAATTGGGATTGTTCGTTTGCATGCTCACTCCGATTCGCAGTTAGTGGTGAACCAATTTGCGGATACCTTTATCACCAAAGACGAGCATATGTGGCTGTATTTGGATAAGTTGAAAGAGGTGGTAAAAAACCTTAAGACGTTCGTTCTCACGTATATCCCGAGAGAGGAAAACACCCGTGCTGACGGTCTTGCAAAGTCAGCAACGATTTTAGAACTCTCAGATGAATAAAAAATAATGACTATGATCCATTATCAGCCGTCTATCAGTATGGCAGAGAGACAGACCGCCGAAGTCGCAAGCTTGGAACTATCAAACGATACATGGTTTTTATTAGATGCAGTAACAGATGAGCCCTCTTGGAAGGATGTGATTGTCAATTATTTGGTTAAGAGAGAATTGCCTGCAGATGAAAGCGAAGCCCGAAGGACTATGCAAAGAGCCACCAACTTTGTCTATATAGACGAGAAATTGTATAAAAAGAATTTTGGAGGACCATATCTNGATACGGATCCTTCGGGCATGCTTTATTCAAATAAGTAAAATCGATGCAAACTCTCCAGCCACCGCTCGTCTTGCAAAGTCAGCAACGATTTTAGAACTCTCAGATGAATCAAAAATAATGACTATGATCCATTATCAGCCGTCTATCAGTATGGCAGAGAGACAGACCGCCGAAGTCGCAAGCTTGGAACTTTCAAACGATACATGGTTCTTATTAGATGCAGTAACAGATGAGCCCTCTTCGAAGGATGTGATTGTCAATTATTTGGTTAAGAGAGAATTGCCTGCAGATGAAGGCGAAGCCCGTAGGACTATGCAAAGAGCCACCAACTTTGTCTATATAGACGAGAAATTGTATAAAAAGAATTTTGGAGGACCATATCTTCGATGCTTGTCCCCAGTGCAAGCAAAAGCCGTTATGGAAGAAGTTCACTCTGGGACTGTGGGGATCATTCAGCAGGTCGATCTTTGGTGTTGAAAGTCAAGAGAGCCGGGTATTTTTGGCCAACATTAGTAAAAGATTGTGTGAATTTAGTTCGAACTTGTTCTGCTTGTCAGTTCCATTCGAACGTACATCATGTGCCGAGAGCGACTATGAATCCTTTACCCACCACATGTCCTTTTGATACATGGGTCATCGACATTCTTGGCCCTTTCCCAACTGCGCCAAGCCAAAAGAAATTCTGTATTGTGGCCGTAGAACACTTTTCTAAGTGGGTAGAGGTCGAAGCAGTATCCCGAGTTCGGGAACAAGAAGTTATAAGTTTTCTTTGGAGATATATTATTTGCCGATTCGGAATTCCCAGGATTCTAGTATCAGATAACGGTACACAATTCTCGGGTAAGCGTGTAAATGAATGGTGTGAGTGCTACGGAATTCAACAACGGTTTACATCTGTTGCCCATCCGGAGACGAATTGGCTTACATAGGTTATTAATCGCATTATTCTACAGCAACTAAAGACAAGGATAGACCAGTCCAAAGCGTCATGGGTAGATAAGTTGCATAACGTAATGTGAGCATATCGAACGTCACCGAGATCTACCACAGGATTCAGTCCTTTTTCATTAGTGTTTGGCTCCTAAGCCGTTTCCCCGGTAGAAGTAACTATTTTATCCGAGAGAGTTATTGCTTACGATGAGGTATTAAATGAAGATATGCGAAAGTTGGATCTTAGTTGCATCGATGACCTTAGAGAAAGAGCGGCTATTCGGATGGAAGTATGTAAGAAGAGAATGGTTAAAAGACACGATAAAGATGTTCGTCCAGTGTTATTGATTGCTGGGGACTTGGTCCTAAAAAGAGTTGAAGTATCAAAACATGTTGGTAAGTTGGATCGAAAGTGGGAAGGTCCGTACCAGGTAACGGCGGTGGTTAGAGAAGGAACATATAAGATTGCGAATATGAGCGGAGAGGAGTTGCCACGGACTTGGCATATTTCCAATTTGAGCAAGCATTATGTATTGACGTGACTTTTCAATCTTTTTAAAATATATATTCCCCTCATTTTTATCATATTCTGAATTTTTTACATCCTTTTTGAAGATATGAGGTCAATCGGCTAGGGGACTGGTAAGATGGGAGTTAGGTTCATTGCACTTTAGTTTGATGGAGGATGAAAAATTAAATAACGTAGGGTAGATTAGAAGTGCAATGTACCGCCTGTTGCATAGTCGATCAACCTCAAACCTCATCAAACTGGATGTTGGGTCAAAACATTTTTAAAACGAAAAGTCTCTGTCTGCAGCAGAATCGTCTATACACTTATGTTGTTGGAATATGCCAAGGGGCCTGATTATTTTATAGCATGACTCCGTGGCACACGGGAGCTTTTGCGCCCGACTCCTCCATGACACGCCGTCGAGGGTCGCACCCTCGCCGGAGGCCGGTCACAATCCGCGGTAAAAGAGGACATCCGCCTCCTCCGCGGTCTTAAAAAGACCATTTAGTCCAAGGAAAACCTCACTACTTCTATCTGGATAGTGAGGATCCTCTGGTGCGAGGCTCCCGAGCTACCCGGGTATGAGTGAAAAATTTACGCCAGTCTATGGATTGTACCCTAAACCTGGCGCTACTCCTATTCGGGCAGCGAAGGTTTCCTACGTTTACATACTCTTGCGGAGGAGAACGAGAGAGGTCCGATTGGTGATAGTAGAGTGTGCTAGCAAGTGTAAAGCATAGTGACATCCGCCTCCTCCGATGGTTAAGTGGGTAAAACCTCTTAACGCAAGGGACTCAATCCGTCTAGGCGGAAGTGAAATATTTACGTCAGACTAAGGATTGTACCCTGAACCTGACGCTACTTCCACCTAGATAGTGAGAGCCCACAACGCTTTTCGGTAAAGTGTGGGAAAGGTCCATTTGCGAGGATGATGATACAGCATGCAAGCAAGTGTAAAGCATAGTGACATCCGTCTCCTCCGTTGTCCCATTAGGACCTTTTAGTCCGGTGTACTGGATCCATCTAGGCAGAAGTGAAATATTTACATCAGTCTAAGGATTGTACCCTGAACCTGATGCTACTTCCGTCTAGATGGCGAAGGCTCTCCGGTGCGAGGCACCCGATCTATCTGAGTAGGAGTGAAATATTTACGCCAGTCTAAGGATTGTACCCTGAACCTGGCGCTACTTCTATTCAGGCAGCGAAGGTTTCCTACGTTTACTTACCTTTGCGGAGGAGAATGGGAAAGGTCACTCATATACATTATGAGACTATTATGTGTGCAAGTTTATACCCAAAAGGTAACGTGATGGCGCTAATAGAGACCCACGGGTGCTTGTTGAGACCGGATCACATTAGAAGAATTAGGGCTCTACTTGAGGCCCACGGGTGCTTATTGAGACCCGAGTTATGAAGTGAAGTTAAGTGGGGCGCTAGTTGTGGCCCGTGATTGTCGGGTGCTCGTTTAGACCCAGAAGTGAGAACAATATTAGATGTTTATTGAGATACGCGAAAAGACATCTGCGTGCTCCGCGGCCCTCTAAAGGCCACCTAAGCCAAGGGGATTGGATCTATCTATGCGGGAGTGAAAAATTTACGTCAGTCTAAGGATTGTACCCTGAACCTGATGCTACTTCCGTCTAGATGGCGAAGGCTCTCCGGTGCGAGGCACCCGATCTATCTGAGTAGGAGTGAAATATTTACGCCAGTCTAAGGATTGTACCCTGAACCTGGCGCTACTTCTATTTAGGTAGTGAAAGTTTCCTACGTTTACTTTCTTTTGCGGAGGAGGACGGGAAAGGTCAGGCCTAGTAAAAATCGAACGATTATGGGTGCAAGTTTATACCCGAAGGTGAACGTGATGGGCACTAGATGAGGCCCGTGGGTGCTTGTTGAGACGAGTTATGAAGTTAAGTTGGGCGCTAATCGAGGCATGTGATTAATGGGTGCTACTCTAGACCCCGACGTTGAGAATGGTATCGTATGGTCATTAAGTTCAGTGAAGGAAAATCTATTTTCTCCATTGTCGTAAAAACCAACAAAGCTAGGACGTTGGATCCGCCTGTCCGAGAGTGAAAAATTTAATTCAGTCTAAGGATTGTACCCTGAACCTGACGCTACTTTCGCACAGACGGTGAAGGCTCCCCCTGGCGCGAGGTACCCGATCTACTCAGGTGAGAGTGAAAAATTTACGTCAGTCTAAGGATTGTACCCTGAACCTTACGCTACTTTCACTTGGATCGTGAAGGTTCCCCACGCTTATTCTTGGAGGAGTTTGGGACAAGTCCTCAGAAATAAGAGGTGTAGGGCGCTTGGTAAGGCTCAACATCAGGTTTTCTGGAATTCAATATGTTATCGGTATTTTCATTCGTGATCAAGATTTCATGGACTCGATCAGCTTTTGATGCCAAACACTTACGAGCAATTGTTCTGATTATTGTTAAAGACTATCAACGGATCTGGAGAGAACTCGGACTACCCCTTTAAAGAATCCGAAGGATATTATGTGATGTGGTTATTCATACAAGGGTTATTGAGATATTCGATTAACGTTGTGACACTTAGCGGAAAATGTAGAGGAAAGCGTATAAAGCAAAGCAGAAACAGTGACAATTCATATTCAGAAGATAAAAGTCGCGGAAAAACATTAGATTGCGGAAAACTAAAACTATGAGCCAGTTTAATTCTTGGCTTTTTTCTGGACCAACTTTAAAGTCTTCCCGCCAGTTGTAGGCCTTTTCTTGGAGATCTGATTTCCCTCGCCAAAAGTTTCAGAATTCCTCTCTTGAAACTCGCGGAATCCTACCTCGTTACGTTCTCGAGCCTCCGCGACCATGGCTGGAACAGGATTCCTTGCTGCCTCCTCCTCTTCAAAGCTTTCATCCTCCATGACCTCCCTCATCAGCTGGTCATAATAATCAGAGGAAATCTCCGGAAGGCGGGAGTATAAAGTAGCCGAAGGCCCAGCTTCAGTCGGGATATCCTCAGCGTAGCATTCAGCAGCCAAGTCCTCAGAAAGAAATTGTTCCATAGGGCCGAAAGGATCAGTACTAGTATCCCTTTTTTGAAGGAAAGAATCCTCCGCGAAACTGCCGGTTAGAGTAGGATTGAAGCGAGCCCTTTCTTCTTTGCTCAGTATACGTTGGGAGACTCTTTGTGTTTGCTGGGACCCCTTTTTGAAGAATTAATGATTTCCCTTAAGGCCCGCGTAAGAGGTCAAGTTGCGGAATGTCGGGGATTTCACTACGAAATCCCACGTGAATTTCTTAAGGACCGTTTCCAAACGGCGAGGCCATTTGGCAAGTTCAGCCTTTAAGTTCATGCATTCGATCGTCTTCTCCTCAGCGATCCTCTCTGCTTTGCGCCGGGCTTCTATCTCCGTAGAATTCTTCCCTCTCGCTTCTTCCATTTGCTCCTTGATTCGGGAAATCTCGCTCATTTGTTGTTTAACTGTGTGGCGCTCACTAACCAAATGTTGCGTCAATTCGGAGTATTGTACATGATGATCAGCCCGTTGACGCCCCATGGCAGATATGTGAGCACTTTTCTGGACACTGAGGGCCTTCTCATGCTCAGATTTCAACTTGTTTATTTCACTATCGTGTTTCTCCCTTTGGTAACGAATGATCCGATCAGCCGCAGCCCGAGCCTGCTCCCCTTCGAGCAACTGTTCATCTAAATTCGAGTGGCGTAAGATACAATATTCGCCGATCGCTGCAGCATGAGCCAAATCAGTCATCGTTTCCTGAATCTGCAAGTTAAAAATGAAGAATTAGGATTTTATTCAGAAGTTGTAAGGTGCATATATTATCGTATTACGTCATGTCCCGCTTTGATCAACGTCGCGGCATCCCGCATCCCTCGACTGTAATCAGAGAAGACTATGTGATCATCGCGGTTGCGAGGGCGTGGTCGAGGATGCTGTCGGATGTATTCCTCCGCCGCATACGTGCTTACCCGAACCCCCGGAGGAATCCTGTTTTT
>RWGZ01001514.1:489446-563181 GCA_009725065.1 Utricularia reniformis
AGTGTGAAGCAGAAAGGACAGTTCTTTTCCCGCAGACGTAGATAACAACACCCTAGGACCCTTTGAGAGGAATGGGGAACAATTTGGAAAAGCCTAAAAAAGAGTTCAATGGATCTCTTTATTTTTGCGGCAGAGGTGAAAATGATGAAAGCTACGATGTAGCCGTAGGAATTCGGGTTCAGTTGAAAAAAATTAATCTTGAGGAAGTCTAGCATCTCCAGGATAAAAGGATGCAAAGGAAAGCGGATCCCATTTCGAAGATGTTCCAGGGACACGGTACACCAGCCAGGAGGCGGTGTTAATATCCTCCCAAGAGGCCCCGGATGTTGGATGATAAATCCGTCCGGAAAATAGTATTCCGACCTCAATGAGGCCCAAGCGGTTTTCCCCATTCGAGCTTTTTGATCATACGACTCAAACTTCTTCACGATAGACTCATGTCGTCCGCCCATCGTTTTATAGCCCTCGAGGCGCTCATAAAATTCAAGGTTCGAAGTGTGCGAGTTAATTTCTGTTTGTTCGATAAATTCGGAATCGGACGATGCGTTGGAAGACATTTATATTGCTGATCCTTTTATTAGTTGTTTCTTAAAGTCTGATTACACTCGGGAACGCAAACGTCATTGAAAATCGAAGTTCGAATCTGCATTTTTAGACACAAGGCAGAAATTCGCGATAATTTTCGAGGCAGAGAATTTTCGCGATAATTTTACAAAAGGGAGAAATCCGCGATAATTTTTCAGAGGAAGATTTTCGCGATAATTTTCAAGCCTATGATTTCCGCAATAAAACTACAAAGGCTGAACTTCTGCGATAATTTTTCAAACGATTTGATTTTCGCGACAATTTCAAAGGATATGATTTTCGCGATAATTTACCAAAATTTTCGCGATGATGTTGCTATCTCTGAAAATCCGCGAATGAAAATGAGATTCTAAGGCTTCCAACGTGGTATTTATATAGGAGTGGGCCTACGGGCCGGAATTCCGAGAAATTTTCGAATGTGTCCGAATTCCGCGTGCTTACTGTCAAAACGGCCGTATCGACGACACGAATAATTTGAGCTGCATGGTTTTTATCTCCGAGAATCCAGAAATGCATTGGGATCCGTGCACATAAAGAAAGGTTAGTGGTTTACCACTCAGAAGCTGAATCTGCAAACCAGGAGACTATTGATATTACCCGGGGATATTTTAGTAATTCACATACCCCGGGAACCTTTTGGCACGTTCCCCAAGGTATTCCAATTTTATTTCGGGTTGAAATGGCGTCTGGGTTATTTTTGTAATTTGGACACCCCCGAGTCCAATCGGTACGCCCACTGGTATTTTCAGTATTCTAATTATATTTCGGGTTGAAATGGTGTCGGGGGTATTTTTGTAATTTGGACACCCCCGAGTTCAATCGGTACGCCCACTGGTATTTTCGGTATTCTAATTATATTTCGGGTTGAAATGGTGTCGGGGGTATTTTCGTAATTTGGACACCCCCGGGTCCAATCGGTACGCCCACTGTATTTTCGGTATTCTAATTATATTTCGGGTTGAAATGGTGTCGGGGGTATTTTCGTAATTTGGACACCCCCGGGTCCAATCGGTACGCCAACTGTGGTATTTTCAGTAATATGATATATTGTTATTGGCTTTGAGCACTTGGAGACCGCATGGGAAGTTTCCGGAGGAGACGCGACTATTTTCGGATAATTACGCGTCGGAGTGGCTCCAAGGGTATTTTTGTAATCTTGCGTCCAAAAGATGCTACGACGCATGTTCATCGACAGGCTTATATCTTATGAATTTAGTGAGAATTGACTTATGCGGAATACGCCTTGCCTCTGTTCACGGGCAGCGTGTCGATCTAGAAGTGTCCCGGATAATCGGAGACATTACGATTCATATCTGGAGTGAGATCGGGTTTTTTCGTAGAAGTTGGGTCGAATCAGGCCAGATTGTACAAGAGTGGGCCTTGAGTCCACAAGTGAGTTGATGGGCTCAAATTTTCTATAAATATGGTCTCTAGTCATTGGAAGGGGGATCGGAATCAAAGTCGAAGAAAAACTCGGAATCTGAAATCCTAAAAAACCTTCAGTCTCGAAATTCGCGATAAANAATTTTTCAGAGTGAATAGTGATTTCCGCGGCTAATACCTTATGAGTTCCAAATCCGCGATAATATTGCTGCAGGAAATCAAATTCGCGACAATTTGCTAAGGAACTTCAAAAACCGCGATAATATTACATGAATGCTATTTCCGCGATAATTTTTGAGTGTGAATAGTGATTTCTGCGGTAATTTCCTTAAGGGCTTCAAATCCGCGATAACTTGATACAGAGTTCGAAATCCGCGATAATATTACTCAGGAAATCAAATCCGCAACAATTTGTTAGGAGTTCAAAATCCGCGATAAATTTGCATACGAAAGGCATTTCCGCGATAATATTTCGAGTGAATAGTGATTTCTGCACTTTTGCTTCGGTTTCCAGTTTTGAGCTCATTTTTCGTCACGGATCGTGATTACGACGCTTACTTTTATCGGAAAGAAGATATATTTTGTATTTGTGAACTTTTTATCATAGTGAAACACCCAGGTAGAGCTTCGCTCTCCCGAGGACGTAAGCCCACACATTGTGGGCCCAACCTCGTAATTTCTCGTGTCTTAACAACAACAACAACAACAACAACAACAAAAATTCTGACTGATCAAAAGTATACCAAAAATATTTTAATACGAGATCAGAATTCAAAGCCACAAGCTGCATCCACCATCATGTCAATAGCCGGTAGTGGATACGTATCCTTTGGGCATGTTTTATTCAAATCCATAAAATCAATGCAAACTCTCCAGTTATTGTTCGACTTTGGGACCACCACTCGATTCGCAACCCAATCCGCGTATCTAACAGGCTCAATGAATCCTGCTTGCAACAAACTTTCCACCTCCTCATCAATCGCCCTCTCTTTCTCAGGGGAAAACTTCCTCTTCTTCTGATGAACTGGTCGCACATACGGGTTAACAATGAGCCTATGAGAATAAACTTGGGGATCAACCCCTACATAATCCTCATAAGACCAAGCAAAAACATCTACGTTACTTTGCAGAAAAGATATTACCTCATTCTCAAACTCTGGTGACAACTCAGAACCGATTTTCACTGTCTTTTCCGTTTACCGGGGAATAAAGGCAGTGTCTTCATGTCAATCTCCTTAAATTTCCTAGGAGACGGTCCGTCACTTGCCTCAATAATTTCTTCAGACGATAATTCCATCATACAAACGGGTATCTTTGCTTTTGATCCGTCCATACCACTTCTGCACATTACATTATAATAGGAGCGCGCCAGCTCTTGGTCTCCTTTCATCTTCCCAACACCTAACGGTGTTGGAAACTTCATCATCAAATGTGGTTGAGATACCACAGCTCCAAATAGGTTCAAACAACTTCTCCCAAGAGTTGCATTATAGGGGAGTATAGGAAGGTCCACCACCACAAATTCCACCATCAAAGTCCTTGATATTTCGGGATCGCCCAAAGTTACCGACAGAAACACAGATCCCTCAATTGGAACAACACTATTGTTAAAACCAACTAACTTTGTATGTACGGGCTGGAGCTGGGTGGTTCCTTTCAACGCCATCTGCTCAAAGGCTGCAAGAGTCAATATATTGGTAGCAGCTCTGATATCCACCAACACTCGAGAAACAGGATGATTTGCATTAATAGGGGAGGCAACCAATGCATCGTCTTGTGGGGTGAAAACCCCGGATAAATCCTCAGGTCTAAAATATATTGTCATTTTGTCCAAATCGGTTAACTAGACCTTGTTAACTTCCATAAAGTGCCCCTTCTGGTGTAATGTCTGATAAGAAAGTTTGCGGGCGCGGTTTGAATCACCGACACTTCTTCCCCCTGCGGTAGTCATAATGTTGGGGCCTAGATTACCCCATCTCGGTTGAGCATTCTCAACATTCAAAATCGGCTGGCCCGGCATGGGGCCAGCCGGAGGAAGAGGTAGTGCTTGCTGATTTGCGGGGGCTTGTGGGTAAGCTTCATATATGTACCCTTGCTGATTTCTACCGCGACCACGATAGTGGTTTTCTCTTCTTCCGTCTCTCTGATTCTGTCTACCACGATAGTGGTTCACGGGCAACGTGTCGATCTAGAAGTGTCCCGGATAATCGGAGACGTTACGATTTATATCTGGAGTGAGATCGCGTCGAATCAGGCCAGATTGTATAAGAGTGGGCTTTGAGTCCACAAGTGAGTTGATGGGCTTTGAGTCTACAAGTGAGTTGATGGGCTCAAATTTTCTATAAATATAGGTCTCTGGTCATTGGAATCGGAATCGGAATCGGAACAAAGGTCAAAGAAAAACCCGGAATCTGAAATCGTAAAACCTTCCAAGTCTCGAAATCCGTGAAAATGTTACACATGAGCTCAAAATCGCGATAATTTTACACACATTGCGATTTCCGCGACAATTTTTCAGAGTGAATAGTGATTTCCGCGGCTAATACCTTATAAGTTCCAAATCCGCGATAATATTGCTGCAGGAAATCAAATTCGCGACAATTTGCTAATGAACTTCAAAAACCGCGATAATATTACATGAATGCTATTTCGCGATAATTTTTGAGTGTGAATAGTGATTTCTGCGGTAATTTCCTTAAGGGCTTCAAATCCGCGATAACTTGATACAGAGTTCGAAATCCGCGATAATATTACTCAGGAAATCAAATCCGCAACAATTTGTTAGTGAGTTCAAAATCCGCGATAAATTTGCATACGAAAGGCATTTCCGCGATAATATTTCGAGTGAATAGTGATTTCTGCACTTTTGCGCCGGTTTCCAGTTTTGAGCTCATTTTTCGTCACGGATCGTGATTACGACGCTTACTTTTATCGGAAAGAAGATATATTTTGTATTTGTGAACTTTTTATCATANGGCGTCATTACTTCCTCGGCCCGTCCATAAGACAATGCCATCGCACTCTCGACCCGTACATAAGACGGCGTCATTCGGCCCGTCCATAAGACGGTGCCATGCGGAAATGGATCAGCCTCCGACGAGGGAGCGACCCTCGCCGGCGTGTCATGGAGGAGTCAGGTATATACTTGCACCCTGATTTGCCACGGAAATATGCTCATTTCTAAGCCGTCTATGTCACAATAAACGGGCCCCTTAACATATTCCAACATTAATTATGTACATACGATTCTGCCGCGAACAGGAAGACTCATCATGTTCAAAATATTTTAACGTAGTATCTAATTTGACGAATTTGAAAATGATCGACTATAAGACAGGTGATACATTGCATTTCTAATCTAACCAATTTAATTTATTCCATCCTCCATCGTACTAAATGAAATGGACCTACTCCTACCTTACTAGTCCCCTAGTCGATTGAATTCATGTCGTCAAAAAAGCTACTTAAAGAATTAGAATATGACCACAAAAAAGAGAGGAAAATTTATATTTTAAAAAGATCGTTGAGTCACGTCTATACATAATACTTGCGCAAATTGGAAATATGCCAAGTCTGTGGCAGCTCCTCCACGCTTATATTTGCGATCTTATACGTTCATTCCTTCACTACTCCCGTCACTCTGTACGGCCCTTCCCACTTTCGATCCAACTTACCAATATGCTTCAAGACTTCCACTTTCTTAAGAATCAAGTCTCCAACCTTTAACAACATAGGTCGAACGCCTTTGTCATGCTTTTTAGCCATCCGCTTTTTACATATCTCCATTCGTATTGCAGCTCTATCTCGGATATCATCAATACAATGAAGGTCCAACTTTCTCATATCCTCATTCAATACCTCATCATAAGCAATAACTCTTTCTGATAAAATAGTCACTTCTACCGGAGACACGGCTTCAGAGCCATATACTAAAGAAAAGGGGCTGAATCCGGTAGTGGACCTCGGTGATATCCGATATGCCCACATCACATTATGCAATTCATCCACCCAAGAGCCTTTGGATTCATCTATTCGTGTTTTCAGTTGTTGCACGATAATACGGTTAATAACCTCTGTGAGTCCGTTCGTTTCTGGGTGTGCCACGGAAGTAAACCGCTGTTCAATATCATAACTCTCACACCATTCATTAACCCTCTTTCCAGCGAATTGCGTTCCGTTATCTGATACCAAAATCTTGGGAATTCCGAATCGACATACGACATATCTTCAAAGGAAACTGATAACTTCTTGTTCTCGGACTCGCGATACAGCCTCAACTTCTATCCACTTAGAAAAATGTTCCACAGCGACAATACATAATTTCTTTTGGCTAGGTGCAGTCGGAAATGGTCCTAAAATATCGATCTCCTACGTATCAAAAGGACATGTTGTCGGCAGAGCTTTCATACAAGCTCTTGGCACATGATGCACATTTGAGTGGAACTGACAAACAGAACAAGTCCGAACAAAATTCACACAATCTTTTACCAGCGTTGACCAAAAATAACCGGCCCTCTTAACCTTATTCGCTAAGGATCAACCTGCTGAGTGATCACCACAGTCCCCGGCGTGATCTTCTTCCATAACGGCCTTTGCCTGTATTGGGGAAAAACATCGAAGATACAGTCCTCCAAAATCTTTCTTATACAGTTTCTCATCTACATAGACAAAATTCGTAGCCCTTTGTATAGTCCTTCGGGCCTCACCATCATCGGTGGCAATTCTCTCCTGACTAGATAATTTACGATAGCATCCTTCCAAGATGGTTCGTTGGTTACAGCATCCAATAAAAACCATGTCTCATTCGAAAGTTCCAAATTAGCCACCTCGGATGTCTGTTTCTCCACTGGGCTGATAGAGGGCTGGTAGTGGATCATAGTTGTTATCTTTGACTCATCCGAGAGTTCTAAAATTATCGCCGACTTTGCAAGACCCTCTGCACGAGTATTTTCCTCCCTTGGGATCTATGTAAGAATGAATGTCTTAAGATTTTTAGCCGCCTCTTTCAACTTCTCTAAATACATCCACAAATGGTTCCCTTTGGTGGCGTAAGTATAAGCAAATTGGTTCACCACTAACTGCAAATCGGAATGAGCATGCAAACGAACGATTCCAATTTCCACTGCTAAGTTAACACCAAATATCAAGACTTCGTACTTGGCGACGTTGTTAGTTGCGGGAAAGCGCAACTTTACAGCATATTCGTGTTCTTCACCGGACTTCCTTTCCATAAAATAAACACCGATACCGGCTCACCCGGAAGAAACTGATCCATCTACAAAAGCATCCCAATACTCCTGAATACCCAACTCTTCCGAACGAGTCATCTCTACTATGAAATCCACTACACCTGGGCCTGTAATGCTCGTCTGAAGATATACTCTATTTGATAATGCTAGATGCATCAATCTTTGATAACACACTTCGGATTGGCTGATCTGTCAAAACTGCAACATGATGTCCTTGAAAATAGTGTCTTAATTTCCGCGAGGTGACTATCAGAGCTAATACGAACTTCTCTAGATCTGTTTATCGGGACTCCGCTCCCTGCAATTTCTTGCTCA
Source organism: Utricularia reniformis (assembly GCA_009725065.1). Taxonomy (NCBI): domain Eukaryota; kingdom Viridiplantae; phylum Streptophyta; class Magnoliopsida; order Lamiales; family Lentibulariaceae; genus Utricularia; species Utricularia reniformis. The sequence continues at coordinate 496,979 of RWGZ01001514.1, forward strand.
CATAATATATCGGTCTATGTTCCTTATCGATAAGCCAGACTAAGGCGGCACTCACTGCCTCTTTCGTTACAAACAAATATAAACCCAACGTCCAGGTGATGGAGGAGACATAAACGGTGGTTTACTCAGATAGTCTTTCAAACTCTAAAAAGCCCTGCTACATTTGTCGTCCCAATACAAAAGATTCGTCTTACGCAAAACATTAAAAAATGGTAAACTGCTCTCTGCGGATCGCGAAATGAAGCGATTCAATGAGACTAATCTCCCAGTTAACCTTTCAACTTCCCTAAAAGTCGTCGGAGGGGTTATCTTGCCAGGATTCATCTCAATTCCTCTTTCATACACCATAAAGCCAAGGAACTTGCCTCCTTTCACACAAAACGCACACTTAAGAGGATTCAATTTCATCATGTATTTCCTCAGTATACCAAAACAATCATTCAAATATTGGATATGGTTATTCCCATGTCTACTCTTTATCAATATATCGTCGATATAAACCTCCAAAGACTTTACGATCATATCTAAGAATATCGAATTCATTAAACGTTGATAGGTGGCCCCAACATTTTTCAACCCAAATGGCATAACTTTATAGCAAAAAATGCCCTTATTTGTCATAAACGAAGTAAACAACTTCTCCTCACAATGCATAAAAATTGGATTATATCATTTAAAGGCATCTAACATACTAAGGAATTCAAAGCCATAGGTTGCATCCACCATCATGTCAATAGCCAGTAGTGGATACGTATCCTTTGGGCATGTTTTATTCAAATCCATAAAATCAATGCAAACTCTCCAGTTAGTGTTCGACTTTGGGACCACCACTCGATTCGCAATCCAATCTGCGTATCTAACAAGCTCTATGAATCCTGCCTGCAACAAACTTTCCACCTCCTCATCAATCGCCCTCTCTTTTTCAGGGGAAAACTTCCTCTTCTTCTGATGAACTGGTCGCACATATGGGTTAACATTGAGTCTATGAGAATAAACTTGGGGATCAACCCTCACATAATCCTGATAAGACCAAGCAAAAACATCTACGTTACTTTGCAAAAAAGATATTACCTCATTCTCAAACTCTGGTGACAACTCATAACCGATTTTCACTGTCTTTTCCAGTTTACCGGGGAATAAAGGCAGTGTCTTGATTCCCAGAGGTTGCATCTTCATGTCATTCTCCTTAAATTTCCTAGGAGACAGTCCGTCACTTGCATCAATAATTTCTTCAGACGAGAATTCCATCATACAAATGGGTATCTTTGCTTTTGATCCGTCCATACCACTTCTGCACATTACATTATAATAGGAGCGCGCCAGCTCTTGGTCTCCTTTCATCTTCCCAACACCTCACGGTGTTGGAAACTTCATCATCAAATGTGGTTGAGATACCACAGCTCCAAATAGGTTCAAACAACTTCTCCCAAGAATTACATTATAGGGGAGTATAGGAAGGTCCACCACCACAAATTCCACCATCAAAGTCCTTGATATTTCGGGATCGCCCAAAGTTACTGACAGAAAAACAGATCCCTCAAATGCAACAACACTTTTGTTAAAACCAACTAACTTTGTATGTACGGGCTGGAGCTGGGTGGTTCCTTTCAACGCCATCTGCTCAAAGGCTGCAAGAGTCAATATATTGGTAGCAGCTCCGGTATCCACCAACACTCGAGAAACATGATGATTTGCAATAATAGGGGAGGCAACCAATGCATCGTCTTGTGGGGAGAAAACCCCGGATAAATCCTCAGGTCCAAAAGATATTGTCATTTTGTCCAAATCGTTTAACTAGACCTTGTTAACTTCCATAAAGTGCCCCTTCTGGTGTATTGTCTGATAAGAAAGTTTGCGGGCGCGGTTTGAATCACCGACATTTCTTCCCCCAGCGATAGTCATAATGTTGGGGCCTAGATTACCCCATCTCGGTTGAGCATTCTCAACATTCAAAATCGGTTGGCCCGGCATGGGGCCAGCCGGAGGAGGAGGTAGTGCTTGCTGATTAGGGGGGCTTATGGGTAAGCTTCATATCTGTACCCTTGCTAATTTCTTTGCGGCTGATTTCTGCGAGACCGCGATAGTGGTTTTCTCTTCTTCCGTCTCTCTGATTCTGTCTACCACCATTAAAAAATCCCCTCTACCACCTCCTTGACGATGGCCACGTTGTCCTCTGTACCCACGTCCTCTCGTGTTTGGCCGTGGCGCATCGGCTTTCGAGGGTTTAGATGTTGTCCCCACTGGGACACTTATATCAATCTTCCCCAGCTTAGATTCTGGCAGAGCCTCCATAGTACTGATCAGTTCATCAAGCTGACCCAATTCAAGCAACCTTTCCACCTCATACATTAATTCCTGACAATCATTTGTTGCATGTCCAAAACTCCGATGAAAATAACAAAATACTTGAGACTCGTAAGTCCCCGGCGTTGGATCTTGTGAAGGAGGGGGATAACGAAGAGATCCACCCTTCTTTTGCTCGATAATGGAAAAAATCTGTTCGTAATTGTACGTAGGAAACACTCTCAACTTAGGTTTTGCATGCGGGACAATCTTGTCCAGCCCTCGACTTGCAACAATATTGTGGGACCCATACACCCGTACCTCGATCACTCCGTGATCCCGCAAACCTTCATCTTCTCGGATGTACTGTGTACATCTCAAAGCCAAATCTTCCATACTTTCTGGGGGGTCTCTATTCAAAGAATTACATAACGAGTGTCCAGCTAGAATAAGCTGGAGCACCCCAACCTTCTCACTGACAGTAATCCGAGGTATCTTTTTATACTCGGCTTCAAAACAGGTAATAAAACCCAACAATCTTTCCGAAGAGTCATACCGCAACGCGGTCAAAGAAGTAATAGACTTTATTGGCTCATTGAAAGGCGTGAAAGCCGAATAAAATTGATCCTTAAAGTCCTGATGCGAAACAATCGAGCGCCTCGGTAAAATATTAAACCATCGGAGGGCTGATTCCTTAAGAGAAGCGGCAAAAACGAAGCACATGGCCGCATCACTGAAATTCATCAAACTCACATGGACCTCCAAGTTCGATGTATGAGCATGTGGGTCAGTTGACCCGCGATACTGTGGAAGATCATTTGTCATCTCAATAAATTCGGATCGAGTGGCTCCGATAATGGCCGTGGAAAATGACGATAGAGCGTTAGACGTGTTCCACAGACTTTGCAAAACTTCCATCGACGGCAGAACTTTTCCTTGAATGCCAATGGGCTCACTAGCCCTCTCATTCTCAATTTAATCTCCTTCTTAAGCTGAGGTCTGATGAGTATCCCGGGTGTGCTCCCCGTACACCCGTCTTCTTTCCTGGCCAAGGGTCAAGTTGGCCTCCAACTGACTCATTCGAGCATCGTTCTGCTCGATCTTTCCGCTTGTCTCCTTGAATTTCAACTCAATTAACTCTCCATTCTTTTGCAGAGCTTCACTCGGCACTCCGGTTGCTGTAGTATTTACTTGCGGTTGCACCGCGGGATCAACATCCTCTTCCGCTATCTCAGCATCGTCCTCAGCCGGCTCAACCGGTTCCGGGTTGACATTATTTCTCCGAGCTCTTCTACGATCCTCAACTTCCTCTAATTGAGCAATCAAAATACGTCATTGCTCTTCTAAATCATCATCAATTTGATCTGTGGATCTAGACTACACCGGTGATGAAAGTCGAGTGTTATTACGTACAACGACTTGACCAAATCTCCCATAATCGCGGCATCTTGACAAGCATCGAGGTGGAGGAGGATAAATTGCATGTGCCTTCCCGAATGAACACCCGCTCCGGGAAGGTCGAAAGGTGAAGTTCCGTACTAGAGGTTCCACTGGACTGATGGTTGAGTCCATGGTAAAATAACGTCTTCATTGTTGACGCGAGGGTCAATCTCTACCTTGATGTTTTCATCAACATCATTATCGTCGTCAGAATTCCGTAATACCATGGTAAAAATAGAAATCCAAATTCAGCAATAAGCTCTGAAATCCAAACTCAGCAATAAACTCTGAAATCCAAATTCAGCAATAAGCTCTCAATGGGATAAAATCTCGAGGTCCCTACGGACGGCGCCGAACTGATCTCGTCTAAAAATATTGTAGAGTGTTTAGGTATGATCAGTCGATTTATTATATAAGTATATGTTCAATTGTTGTGGAGACACAAGCGATATACGAGGTTGAGCCCACAATGTGTGGGCTTACGTCCTCGGGAGAGCGAAGCTCTATCTTGGTTTTCACTATGATACTCAATGAATACAAGTACAATGATGTGGTAACAATAATCCAGATGAAAACGGCTCGAAAAACGATAGAAAACACTCTGTTGCGCCCGAAAAGGGGTGCAGTCGCAAGTTGTGGTCAACAACTCGCAAATCAGCAAGGTGACAACTCGCGAGTGCAGGTCACAGAGCAATAACTCGCGAGTCAGTGAGGAACAACAACAAGTCGCGACTCAGACAGAAGAGCAAGCAACATGTCGCGACTACAGGCAACAGGTCGCGACTGAGTAGAAAAACAAGCAACAAGTCGCGACTCAGGAAATAAGCAATGAGTCCAGGGTGCAGGGACGACAACTCACGACTGGCAGGGTGCAGTAAGGTAACACTTTTCCTTGGGATGCGTGATAAGAGTCTGAACCCCTTCCAAGTGCACTGGGCTTGTATTTATAGAGAAATCCAGCCCAACCTCACCTATTTAAGCCCATGAGCCCAATTTTACTTCACTTAGCCCAAAACACTTAAATAACCTCTAATTATATTGTAATAAATGTCATACCGTCTTGAAGTTTCGGGAATCCATCCATGTCGAGAGCGTAGTCGGAAATGCGATGAGAAAATCCCGGAAATCCTCGTATATCAGTTCTTTGCCTCCAAACAGTGAATACGCAGCCACGTAACATCATTGCAGCAGACTGATGTGCTCCCGGATGGCAAATTACGAAAATACCCCTGGCCGCATCCTGGTCTGAAATAACCCAAAACACTTACAGAAGCATTATATGGGGGTCCAGCATTCCTGAATTACGAGAATACCCCCAAAAACGTCTCGCGATTGATATATAAAAATACCGAAAATACCACATAGCCACATCGGACGATCCCCCGGGTAAGGATAAATACAAGAAAATACCTCCGGGTAATATCACCCTGGCTTTGCAGTAACAGACCCTTATACCACTGTGGTCAACTCCACCACTTCAAGCTGTAGGTTCTCCATTTCTCTTAACAATGTGTTTGCCAACACGCCATGGGTTTTCCTACTTAATGTGTCGGCCTTTTGGTTCGTTTTTCCGGGGTGGTACTGAATGTTAAGGTCGTAGTCTATTATTAGTTCTAGCCATCTCTGTTGTCTCATGTTCAACTCCTTCTGGGTCAATAGGTACTTCAAACTCTTGTGGTCGGTGAATATCTCGCACTTTACACCATACAAATAGTTCACTAAATCTTGAGTGCGAATACCACCGCTGCTAGTTCCAAATCGTGGGTCGGATAATTCAACTCGTGCACTTTCAACTGACTGGATGCGTATGCTATGACCTTTCCACCTTGCATTAGTACACACCTGAGTCCTTCCTTCGAGGCATTGCTGTATAACGTGAAGTCGTGTCCCGGTGTGGGTAACACCAATATCGGTGCCTATGTCAACTTCGTTTTAAGGCATTCGAAACTCTCTTCACATTTCTCATCCCATGTGTACCTCATTTCCTTTCGAGTCAAGTTTGTCAACGGTTTTGCTATCCTTGCAAACCCCTCGATAAATTTGCGATAGTACCCGGCTAATCCTAGGAAACTCCTGACTTCTTGAGCGTTTGTTGGCCTTGGCCAATTTATCACTGCTTCAATCTTCGTTGGATCTACTGTTACCCCTCTTGCTGATATCACGTGTCCCAGAAAAGCTATATTGTCCATCCAGAATTCACACTTGCTATACATACAACTTCTCTTGTCTAAGGGTCTGTAACACTATTCTCAAATGTCGCTCGTGTTCCTCCCTATTGCGAGAGTAAACTAGGATATCGTCATTGAATACTACTACATTCATCAAATCCATGAAGATTGTCTTGGTACTGACGAAACACCAGATTCATCAAATCCATGAAGATTGTTGGGGCGTTAGTCAATCCAAATGGTACGACTCTACATTCGCAATGACCGTATCTCGTTCAAATGGTTGTTTTTGGTATGTCCCCTTCGTTCACCGGGACTTGATAGTACCCCGACCTCAAGTCCAACTTTGAGAACACCTTCGTGCCTTGTATCTGATCAAATAGATCATCGATCCTCGGTAGTGGATACCTATTCTTTATCGTAACCTTGTTTAACTCCGGGTAATCGTAGCACAATCTTAACTAGCCGCTTTTCTTCCTAACAAATAATACCGGTGCCCCCCAAGGGGAGTTGCTGGGCCTAAGAAAGCTTTTTCCTAATAGTGGTTCAATCTGTTTCTTCAGATCCTGCATCTCTCTTGGTGCGATTCGGTATGGGGCCTTGGAGATTGGTTGGGTTCCGGGAAGCAATTCTATTTCCGTCTCCACTTCCCTTTGGGGTGGTTGACCCGGTAATTCCTCGGGGATCACATCACTATATTCGCAAATTACCTAGACTTACTCCAATGGTGTCCCTTACTACTCAGTGGTGACGAATGCTAGCCAATTCGACCGATCACTATACTCCCCTTGCTTTCCATAATCAGCTTCCCAACCAGGTCTCTTTTCCCTTCTTGCGGCGTACTAAAATTGATCGTATGTTCTCGACAATTCACTTGTGCATCGTACTTAGATAATCAATCCATTCCCAGTATAGCATTGAATCCCATATCCCCTAATAATCAAATCCGCCTCTATTCGTACTGTGCTTACTTCTGCCGCACATCCCTTATAGATTCTGTTTGCCTCTAAGACTTCGGATCCCGGTGTTTTTACCTTGATTTTAGCATTACTTCCATTTATCCCAAATTGTTTTGCTAACTTCTCCGACACAAAAGAATGTGTCGCCTCACAATCAAATAATACAAAAGATGTAAAGCCATTAATAAGTAGTGTACCTTCCATGACGTCTTTGGCCGCCGAGGCCTATTCCTTTTTTACTACGAACACTCGCGCATTCCCAGTGATCCTTTCCCTCGCCCTGCTCTCGGTAGCGCCAGTCTCGATCTTTCTCTTCTTTGTACATTCGCGAGCAAAATGTCCTTCCTGCCGCAATTAAAACAAATGTTGGCTCATGCTCGACATTCTCCAAAATGAATTTTCCCGCATTTGGCGCACACAGGACTGATTGGGGATCCTTGTGCAGATCCGAAACTTTCTGTAGCAGCCTTTAGTTTCCATTCTTCCCATCCCTTAACTTCGCTCCTCGTGGAACTCTTGGTGCGTTCCTTATCCATCCTTCGCATTCCTCCATCTACTCAGATTGCAACTGCCACTAAACTTGAAAATTCTTCGTCGTCGCGGCCATACATATTCAATTTCACCTTTTCATTTAGCCCTTATGTAAAACGGTGCATCTTTTCTTGTTCACTCCCCATAATCTCGAGGGTGTACCTGCCCAATTCTATGAATTCATACATGTACTTCATTATGGGGCGATTCCCTTGAGTTAGTTTGTCGAATTCAGCCCACTAATCCTTCTTCAGTCCTTTTGGTAAGTAATAATCCAGGAAGGCATTCTTAAACTTCTCCCAAGAGAGGGAATCATCCTTCAGCATTGAGGCCGACACGTTTCCCTACCATCGGGCCTTGCTACCGTCAAACCATAGTGGGGCCAATCCTGCCCTTAGTTCCTCTGGACTTCGATTAGTTCAAACTTCTCATCCAAACGGATTATCCACTCGTGTGAAACTTTAGTCTCCCATCTTATCTCCTGTGAAACTGTTCACTCCAGTCTTCTTTAGCGCCTCGTTGTAGTACATTCTACCTTTCTCAGGCCTTGGCATTTGTTCCATCTGCATGGAATTTCCCCACTCTCTCTGACCCTGTCTCATTCCACTAACGAGAGATCTTGCGATGGTTTGGAACAGATCTGTGAGACTCTTTTGGTTAACGTGAGGGGCGTCGATGAATCCGCAGCCGAGGTTTCTTTCGCCGGCGCTTGTTATGATGCATTGCTATCCTCTTCCCGGTTTCCGTTCGCCCTCGTTCAAGAAGCCATCCCTACATTAAGCTTTTGTTATGTATATACCTACTCATGCCATATGGTACATCCTATACCCATCCAATTCTATGGTCGGTTGTCCTCCTATGAATTCCTAGACCTCTCTACGTAGGACCGCACCACTACCGATTTGGTAGCGATGTTGGACTTTGATACCATTTGTAACTCTAATTTTGGCCTAGCTAAATTAATAAAACGTACTAAATGAAATGAAATGTTCGAGCGTAAACTAAATTATAATCCAAAATGCATTAAAGTCTAATGAGATAATCCAGAGCATTCCCAAAAGACCGAACTCTAGCACCGGACAACCGACAATCTCCTTCCCATGCCCTTCTCATACCTAGTTCTCGTCACCTACAAAATCTATAAAGTGGTCACAATCTATTAAAGGAAACTTCACACACACTATATATGTCATTTCAATTCATAAATAAAACGTAAACACACACATAAGCCGTTTCTTTTAATCGTATACTTATTTTCTTATTCTTATTACTTTCCCCTTATCATTCTTATCCCTTATCATTGAAACTTTATTGTTGCCGAGTGTAACATGCTCAGTACATGTCCCACCCAAGCCAACCATTAGCTATTGGTTGACTAGAAGGGCCGTATGCTTCCCTTCCACGAGTGAGTACTTAGACACTACCCATTTTCTTACACGGATCCCTTCTGCCCTTTCGTACGTATCTTTCCATTCTGGAACTTATCGTTCCCTTCATCAGGAATGCCCTTCCTTTGGCAAATCGTATACTAAGCACGATGCCGAGTTCGGTCGGACGGCCCATCCTCCATCATCTCGAGTCTTGTTAACATTCGTGCCTTTTACTTTCCTTCTTATTAACATTTCTCGTTTCCCTACGTCAGAACCTTCCATTACTATATTGCGTTCACTCCGCTTACATGCTTCTTTCACGTGTTATAATCCCTTCGATGCTTCCCACCATTCCGTAACACATCTTAGTACCCGATTTTCGATGTTATTATATTTATTATGAACTATTTGGTTACCGTAGACCCTACGTATCCTTCCTCTTTCACAATTAGACGTTGAAACGCGACGAAAACATCCCAATTTGATTTTCGCTATATTTTCTCCTATTGTTCTAACATACCTTATTCTGTGCTTTTACAGTTTACGACTCACAATCTGATTCCAGAAACCAATGGACTAGAGATATTACTCGGGGGTATTTTTGGTATTATGATACCCAGGAAGATCGTCTAACATGGCTAAATGGTATTTACAGTTTTCTCATATATTTACGGAATAATGTGATTTCGGGGGTATTCTTTTAATTTGGACTCCATTGGTTCTCGTATAAGTTTTCTAGTGACAATTCTAGTAGTTAGTGGACAATTTTGGCCCCAAACGGAGTCAATGGTATTTTCGCAATTTCGCACACGAAGAGTGCTATTTTTTCATAATTTGACGATATTTTAGACTATCTACTTAATATTTGATGATAAAGAACTAGTCAACGGTATTTTCCGGTATTTTCTCATCGTTAATTATTACTAGCTTTGACCGAGATGCATTTCTGAAATTCCAGGAGGTTATGACACTTCTTCCTGTTAATTGGATATTTTCTAAGTCATATGGGCTAAATTAATTGAAATTGGGCTTCTAGGCCATAACGTGACTTATTGGGCGGAGTTCTTCTATAAATTCAATCCCCAATGGGTTGAAAAGGCATTCAGACTGTTGACACGCTTCCCAAAGTAAGATTTTCATTCGAACTTGCCCAGTATCCCCAAGATTTCGCTGTTCACCCCCACACCCATGACTTTTTGTTCCAAATGTCGCCACTTTGTGTCCCAAAATTCGCGAGTCTGTACATATTCACGAGTTTTTGCACAGTTTCACTGGTTACGGAGTTTCGTATCTTATTTCAAGAAGGCAGACTCGCAAGATTTTGCCTGTCTCGCAACTTTTGCATACTTCGACGCATGACTTTTTGCTTGGCCAAGGGACTTGTGAGTTTTCACCTTCCAATCGCGACTTTTTGGCTGTTCGAGGGCAACGTATTAAAATTGATCGTTTCTCGAGCTATTTTTATTCGGATCATTGATATCCCTCATTTGTAATTGTATTCGTTGATTGTTATTGTGGAAACCAAGGTATAGCACTTCTCTCCCGATGACGTAAGCTCACACATTGTGAACCCAAAATCGTATATTGCTCGTATCCCTACAATAATTAAACTTGAAATATTAAAAGAAATTAATTGATCACTAACAAACATTCTAAAATATTTTTAGATAAGACCACTACTCTTCTTGCTTTAACTACCTTTCTTATCTTAACACTTTAACTGTTGTATTGTGTTCTTCTCGTTTAACGACTTATTTAAGATCCATCACTCACTCTCTCCTCGTTACCTAGCGTTAAGTTTTTTCTTTCATTACCATTTGCACTAAGTCTTTTATATATTTGTTCCCTTTTCCTTAAGCATTTCACCCTCTCTCTCCCTCCATTACCTAGCATTACATTCTCCCTTCCATTCCCGTTTACACTAAGCCTTTTTAGTCTATTCGTTTCCTTTTTCTTTCTTACAATTTCAATTCTTTCTTTTATTTCCTTCGTTCACTTTTATTGTGGCTGAGTGTAACATGCTGAGTACATGTCTTGCCCAAGCCAACTGATAGATGTTTGTTGACTCGACGAGCCATATGTTTTCCTTCCCCGAGTGAATACTCAGCCGCTACACCTTTTCTCACTCGGGTTCGTTACGCCCATTCCGTATGTACCATTTCCTTTCTAGAACATTTCATTCCCTCCATCAAGCATGCCCTTCCTTTGTCGAATCGAGTACTAGGCCTGATGTCGGGTTAGGTTCGGACGGTCCATCCATCTTTACCCAAATCTTCCACGATTTGTGGCTATCCATGTACTTGTCACGATGTCGGGTTCAGTATTTCCTCCTAACCTAGAGTTTTCATTCCTTTTTCCGAAGTTCCGTAACTTATCATTTTCATTCTTTTTCCCTTTTCATCCTCAAATTCTATCTTAGGGTTCTCCCTTTAGATTAATTACGATTGACTTCTGTCATGCGCCGAAACCGGGTTTAGCCACTTCCAATTCGCGACACGCCATGCTCCACGCTTCTTTGGAACACAAGGCTATTTTCCATTCTATAATATAATTAAAACATACAACATCAAAACATCTTACCTAGATAAACTTACACAAACTTGATCTAATTCTTTTCTACTATTCATCTCGCTAACTTGTTGACGAACTCACTTTATACTACACTTCATAATTACCCTAAGTATCAACCGACGACCATTTCTTCCAACGCTCCCCTTAATTGCATCCCTTCCTAAAAAACTGTAGAGCGATCATAATTGAATAATGGAAACTTCGGTTAAAAACTCTTTAAAAACATAACTTTATTTCTAAAACATCTTTTCTTTGAAAACAAGTTTTGTTTTTAAAACTTCTTTAAAAACCCATCGTAAACCATTGTTATATTAACCATACTTGAAAACTTGACTCTTTTGAAGCTCTTTGAAATATGTTTATAAAACTCATCAAAACATACTTGGAAACTCATCTTTCGTAGATGCTCTTTTAAATCTCTTTATAAAGTCTCCTTTGAAACATTATTGAAGACTTATCTCTCTCGAACCTTGTTCAGAACCTTAATGTAAATTCTGGTAAAACTTATTTGAAAACTTTACTTATTCTTTCATGTGCTCTTTACTTTATCTTGCCGGATTTTTACATGTCCGATGACATGTCTCGCCCAAACCGACCTCTCCTTGAGGGTTCGATCTCGACGAGCCATCCCCCGAATTTTTACATGTTCGGGAACATGTCTCGCCCAAGCTGACCTCTCCCTCGAGGGTCAGATCTCAATGAGCCATCTTTACTTTGCCGACCACGGCCAGTTCCGTCGTTACTCTAATAACGCGTTACACTCTTCCTTGGGGCATGTCTTGCCTTGGCTCACGTGTACTACTACCGTGCCCGGTTGGTGTGTCCACCTTCCCCGAATTTTAAACTTATCTTTTGGCACATCAAAACCTCGGGGATACATAACGCTAGGACAACGTAGCCCAAAACATTTTCTTTTCACGGGATACATTGTTTTGCTAAGCTCATGCCGCCCGGACAATGTAGTCTAAACAATTTATCTTTAAAATAAAATTATACTTTGAATATAAATTCTCCAATATTTGACTAATCATCTTTATCTTTAAAATGAAATTAAACTTTATATATAAACCTTCCATTATTTGACTAATCATCTCGCTTACCTTATATCGTATATTGTCCGCCGCTCTTTTCCAAAATCACCATCTTGTTGTCTTTACTAAAATGAAGTCCTAAACTAATAGTCAACCCCAATTATACCTTAAGAATTCTGGTATTTAATAAATGGATCGAACAGATGAAATAGGATCGAAAAATCATGACAGTCAATTATTGACCAGTCAACAATTGACCGGTCAACGTTTGATGACGTCATCATGTGGATTGATAACGTCATATTCTCTTATGATCATTTCTGTACGGAAATCCACATACTTCTTTCCCCGCGGATTTCCACATTTTGCCCTCGGAATTGAACTTTGTCACTCCTTCGAATAATGCATCAACCACCCCTCCCTTTTTCTTTTCATTCCTTTCTTTTCCTCCCCTTCCCTTTCGTTTTCTTTCTTCTACCTAACATCTCTCCCCCTTCTTTTCTCTATTCCTCTCTTTCTTTATTTCTCCTTCTCTTCCTTCTCCCCATGTCTTATATTTATAATAAAAAACTTCTTGAAAATCACCACTTTGCCCCATTTTCGAAATTAATCATATTTTACATAATAATAATTTATTATATATCTTCAATATTACATTTACAACATTGAGATTATACTTTAATATGTTTACTTAATAATACGATTTGATTGTTTTCCATCCTTTATTATTTATCTCGTCTCTACGCATTTTTCATGTTTTACCAATTTTATTTTTTAATAATTATAATTACCATATGATTTCATTTATCCAACATTTTAATCTATCGTGAGTTCCAACGATTATTCTTTTAACTAATAAAATAATATCTTTTAATGTGTCCTATTTGACATTACCGTACCACTTATTAATTAGTTTCTCCTCTATATAATTACTTACGTAATCTTGTATGTTCATAATAATTTTTACTTTCTAATTCTCATTTTATTAATTATACGATATCTTAATTTACTTTTATTTAGTTTACTTTGAACATTATGATTTCTCTCAAACATATTATTTCCTCGTGTTTTACAAAAATATATCTATCTATCATTTATTTATGACTTCTAGTACATTCGGGTTATATATTAAGTATTATTTATTCACTCGCTAGTTTCCTAAATTCTTGGGTTATTACATCATTCGCACCTTACAATGAGTTTCGTCCTCGAAACTAGTGTTTATGCTTATAATTCCTAAAATCCTAATATCGATAGTTTCTCTGGATTCCGGGTTTACATCAATGTAAGACCCCTCGGGGTGCGAGAGGCACCTTAGGCAAATCCAAGCATCGGCTATAGACGGGGAACGATTTGTGTTCCATTGCACGAGGCATTTTCCCTAGCAAAGTGCCAAGGATCCAGTGGGAACCAGAAAGTTAAGCGTGCTCACCCTGGGTAATTTAGGGATGGGTGGCCCATTGAGAAGTTTACAGCTAGGAAAAAAGTAAAATCGTGAGAACTAGGTGGGTGTCGTTAGGGTCAGCGTAGTCCAAAGCGGACAATACCGTGCAAGCGGAAAGGCAGGTAGTTACACATTCCTTACTCTACTATATGACCCCTAACTCTCGGTGGTTTCCATTCTATGTCGTTTTAACATAGCTTATCGCGTTCAATTTTCTTAGTCCTCGTTATCGGATTACCTATTCTTCGTTGACATTTTGTCTAGCACTATTCTACTTAGTTGTCTTGTCTATGTACACTTGTAGTTCTCGCCCACCGTTCCCCTCGATTACCCTTCTTCTTTCTCTACCGATTGTTTCCTCTTCTTTAATGTTTCATTAATCCACTTTTGTTGAGTTATCTTGCCCATAATAAACCATCATTCCAGTCTAATTTCCTACTACTTCATACTGATTGTCTTTTTGCTCGTTTATTTTATCCTCATTCTCATTTCTCCCTTGTCTATATTATCTTTATATCCTTGTCACCTACCCCCATTTCTTACTCAGGATTCATCGTTTTTAAAGTATTTTTTTGTGGAGTCATGGGCACTGGAGATACTTCGTTGGAAATATTCCTAATTACTCATGTTTCGTTTCTTCACTCTCTTTCTCTGTCCTAATACGATGCATATACAACTTAATTCAATTACTTGTCTTACTACTTTTCTCTCTATACTTGAACCTTCCATTATGAGATCATGTTCACTATCCTACCTTAATGATTTCGGTGTTCTATGGTTCTCGTAGGTTCTCCGTGGTTCCAACTTCCCTCCTTGCTTCTATAGATCGGTTTGCGGTCAAATCCTTTTTCTTCCTCATTCTCGTGATACCTTACCATTTAACCCTCGTTTTCGCGGTGAATTGCCACTTTGACACTTTTCCATGGTAAACTACCACTTCGCCCCTCATTTCTGCGGTAAATTACAACATTGCCTGTTTCCGATGTGATTTTACCATCCTGCCCCTCATTTTTACGCTGTGAATTACAACCTAAAACTATTTCCGTGGTGAATTACCATTATGCCCTCCTTTAAGCGGTGAATTACAACATGCCCCGATTTTCCGCAAATGAATTACCATTTAATCCACATTTCCATGGTGAATTGCTTCGTTACCCCATTTCCACATTAAATTATATCATTGCCACTCAAAATCCACTGTGAATTCATGTTATGGGTCATTTCCGCGGTGAATTTGTGCTTCGGGTCATTTCCAAGGGGTAATTTGGCCTTATGTCCTCTCTCGGGTTCTCTCATGTCAAGATGCCAAATACTCCTACTTAGTCATTCTCAACTCATATTTGACATGTCCAAATGACCATCATGCCCCTCCTTCCTTTATAATTACTCATTTGTCCCTCATTCCTTTAAATTTACACTTAGTCTCCCATTTCTTTAGTATTTCCTTCTCACGTAATCCAATCTGTAAGTCCTTTGGTTTTGTCGGTTTCCTTAATCGTTACAAGTTTTCTCCACTTCAGGCTTATCCACGTTTTCTGTCAAGATAAAACGACTTCGTTAGAGGCGGTTACGAAATGTTTTCCTGGCACGATTCTCCTCTATAAATATAGGATTTATAGGCAAGATCGAGATCACCTTTTGGACGCACGAATTAGATGTTGCTCTGCTGATTTCATTCCTCTCGCTTTCTTAATTGCCTTAGTCATTTTCATAAGTCTTCTTTGTTTGTATTTTGGAACTGTCTTATTAATCGATTGAATAAAAGTATTTCAAGCTCGTCTTGTGGTTTTTCCCATTTCTCAAGGGTTTTCCACGTTAAATCGTTGTGTTATTTTTTTATTCCGCATTTTACGATTGTTCCCTCAATCTAAACAAATCAAAACTATGTTCATTCTATTGTAAATCGGTTGACTATTGGTACCCTGTCTTTTTTACCACAACACTAACATTATATTCACCTGGATAGTGATGTTCTTCTACGCTTTTTATTGGAGAATGGGAAAGTTCCAAGTGATGAAAGTGGTGGATTGTACTAGCACGTATAAAGCACTAGGACATCCGCCTCTCCCGATGGTTAAGTGGTAAAACCTCTTGATGTGAGGGACTTGATCCGTCTAGGCGGAAGTGAAATATTTCCGTTAGTGTAAGGATTATACCATGAACCTAAGGCTATTTCCACCTACACATTGAGAGCCCCCAACGTCTTTGGGAGATCGCGGGAAAGGTCCATGTAACGATTGAGGTGATGGAAAGTGCTAGCATGTATAAAGCACAGAGTCATCCGTCTTTCCCGATGGTCAAGTGGTAAAACCTCTTAACGCGAGGACTTGATCCGTCTAAGCGGAAGTGAAATATTTACAACAGTATAAGGATTGTATCTGAACCTTACAGTATTTACACCTAGATAGTGAAAGCCCCAACACCTTTCGATAGAGTGCCGGAATGGTGCATGTATGATGATGAAGGGAGATGTGTGAATGTGTGAGTGGCAAAAAGACATATGTCTCCTCCGTTGTCCCATAAAGACCACATACTCCAGACTATTGAATCTGTCTATGTAGGAGTGAAATATTTACGTCAATTTAAGGATTGTACCCTGAACATGACGCTACTTCGACCTAGATAGTGAGAGCCCCCAAAGCATTTCGATAGAGTGCGATAAAGGTCCAGGTATGATGTTGAGGTGTCCTATGTGAGAGTGTGAGAGACGAAAAGACATTTGTCTCCTCTGGTGTCCCATAAAGAACACATTGTCCACACTACTAGATATGTCTATGCGGGAATGAAATATTTACGTCAGTCTAAGGATTGTACCCTAAACATGACACTACTTCCCTCTAGACAGTGAAGGCTCTTTGGCTCGAGGTACATAATCCACCCGAGTAGGAGTGAAATATTTACGTCAGTCTAATGACTGTACCATGAACCTAGCGTTACTTCTACTCAGGTAGTGAGGATAACATGATTGCGGGTGCATATTTATACTTAGAAAGAAAATATAATGGGTGCTTGGTGAGACATGTGATTAATGGGTGCTTGTTGAGACATAAGTGCTAGAGATGAATCGGGGCACTTAGTGAAGCTCGGGATTAATGGGTGCTTGTTGAAGTGATTGCATATGCTTATTGAGATCTGTGGAAAACACATCTGCCTCCACTGTGATCAATATGGATCACATGTTAAGCGGGTAAAATCACTTATTGTAGGTTACCCGGGGTTATTTTAGTGATTGGGATACCCCGGGGGCTCGTTCGGTGCATCTACGGGGTGTTTTTAATTTTTTAATACGATGTAGGAACAAAGCAATTTTGAGAGTATTCTCGTAATCTAGGATCCCGGGCCCGAATCTAAGAATCCCAATTGCATTTCTAGTAGTTTCGGATAACTATGGGGTGAAATGGCTCTAGGGGTATTTTTGTAATTTAGCATCCGAAGAGCTCATTGGTGAAACTTTGTTGGTATTTTAGGTTGTCTTTTGAGTATTTGGAGATGGAATTATCAAAATGGTAATTTGTTGTCATTTCCTATTGTTAGTGAACGTTTGGGATGCACTTCGAAAAACCCGTGAAATTATGATACATATCTAAGTGAAATTTGGTGTTTTTGGACAAATCGGGCCAAATTTTCTACGATTTGACTTTTGGACCCATAGTTGACCTAATAGACTTAGTTATTCTATAAATACAGGTCCATAAGCACCGGAAAAGGTGTTGGACTCACGGCATGCTTCCCTAGGCAAGATTCTCGTTTGTACTTGCCTCTAGATTCACGTAGACTTCATCTTTTGCCACACTCGAGTGGACTTGTTCCTAAAGTCGCATGGACTAGTTATGTGGCCTGACTTGCGTCAACTCGTCATGTAGTCGCGTGGAGTCGCTTTGTTGCCTAAGTCACGTGAACTCACTCATATAGCTGCATTGACTCTTATCGTGTTGTTATTTGTGGAGTTTTGTATCTTGTTTCGTTCGGAGTTGATCTCACTCGCGTGCACTTGCTATGAATTTCATTCGCGTGAACTATCTATGAATCTCATTCGCGTGGAGTTGAGACTCTCGTGGAGTTGTTGTTAAGCTAGACTCGCGTGGAGTTGGCTGATCGGAAGAAACCACATGAACTCGATTATTTTTTGAGTTGTTCTCATTCGGACTAATGATATCACCTGATTGTATTTGTATTCATTAATCGATTATAGTGGAAATTAAGGTACAACTTCGCTCTCCCGATGACGTAAACTCATATATTGTAGGTCCAAACTCATATATTACTTATATTGTCAACAATCTCCACATCAACTAAATTTAAAATAATCGAAAGAAATTGACTTGTCTGAAACAAGATAGAAAATTAATTTTATATTAGATTAGTGGGGATATACTTCTACTTAGGTGGAAGTGAATAATTTATTCTAGCCTTAGGATTGTATTGTGAACCTGACGATACTTTTACCTAAACGGCAATTCATTACCACACTCATTTTAGGAGACGATCGAGAAAGGTCGAAGAGTAGATTTGGGTATATCGGACGCTTGGTTAGGTCCGTAGAAAGACATTCTTCTCCTCCTGGAATCTGCAGAGTCACTAGTTAGGTGTGTGAAATAATTTAACGCAAGTATGTGTTTCTGTCTGGTTGGGAGTAAAAAATTTACGTTCGTCTAAGGATTATACTATAAACCTAGCGCTACTTTCATCCATACAACGATATATCTTTCGCTCATCTTTGGAGGAGAGGGAAATGTCATTAGTGTTCAATGGTGTCATACACTTGTTGAGGTCCAACACCAAGTTACGTTGGATTTATAGAAATTTTACTTAGGATCGGTATTCTAGTTGACGATCAAAATGACCAAGCAACAGTCTTATGGAATGGAGTATCGTATTATTTCAATCAGAGAATCTTATTTATGATCGGGTATTCTCAGTTTTAGAAATGATAAAATAATTACCCAATGATAGGGATTATATTCTTACTTATAATCAGATATTCGTGCTTATTATCTAAAGTTTATGAGGATATCTTATGACATGGATATTTATCTATTGAATATTAAAAAGTCTTATTAATTATACATTATGATAGGATTTTTTGCCTATTGATTAATCGATAATCTTATCTTGACATATAAGGAAATCGCTTTCTCTTGAACACGATTGCATCCGAAGTAAGTATGTAAGGATTATAATGGTTTTAAAAACCGGTCGAATCGGTGGATCGGAAATACTTCTTACTTATCAGATCGGATGGTCGGATCAGTTTGAACCGGTTAAATAGAATAATATTAGTGAACAAACGAAATATATATATTTTACAAAAAATTCCAAATAAATTCTTATATAATGTAATTAGGTAATATAAAAAGTTAGGATATATATTTAAAAAAAAAAATTTAAAGTTATATATATAAATTCTTAAAACATAGTTTTTAACAGATTTTGAGTGAAATAAACCGTATCAGTCGGATTTTTTGGCCAAAAGACCGGTTTTTAAAATAATAAGTCAACCAGTTTAAATCATATCGGGATAATGAGTGATTCCCGGTCGAACCGGTCGAATCGGCCGTTCGGACCGGTTTTTAAAACCATCTGAGGGATGTTTTGCACATATTATATAATACAATATTAAATTTGTTATTTGAATGTAACATCAGAATCTATCATTAGTGTTATGAGTTAATATATAGAAATTGATTTTAATCAAAATGTAAAAATATACTCATGTATATGAATTGCAAATATGAAACTATAAGTCTAAATAAAAATAATATTTTAAAATATAAAATAAATTAATAATTTTTTTATATAAAGAATAATATAATAAAGACAAAAAAATATTGACAACCATGTTGTTGAAGAAGAAACACTCATGTAAAAATATAAACTCTAAACTAAAGAATAAAAGAATTCACATAGTTTGAAAACGAGAAGATATGATTTATAAAAAATATATATCAAAATTTATAAATTAAAACGCATTGCATTTTCAAAATAAAATCTCAACTTGATTTTATATTACATTTTAAACATTAGAATGTATTATGAATAATAATTTATAAGCACAATTTAAAATAAATGTTGTCTATTTAAACAACATATTATTATATTTAAAATGTTTTCATAATTTGTGCATACCAAACTTTAATGTCTTTGTAAATATTGAAACTTATGAACTCATTCTATATTATAGCATGAAACGAATTAGGGTCGGATATCCATTAAAAGACGTTATCACTCAATAGTCCATAGGTCATAGGAAAAGTTTGTTGAAGGTAAATGAAGAAGTGTTGGTCGGTAGACTAATGAGCAAGTGACGATGGTACAAGTGTCGATGAGGACAGAAAATACCGAGGTTGATGTCTCTATAATCATCGATTGTCATTCCTACACTTAACATATTTTTGGAATGAATGTGAGCTAAATCAACTTAAGCTGCACTTATTGTGGATGTCGTGAGCTAACACTTTTAAGTGGAAAAAGCCTTTTTCGTTTGTGAAAAAAGTACAATGCTTAATGTTTTTTCCTAGCTTCAAATTCAAGTGGTTTTGTGTATGTATTGAATCAAATGGTATCTTTGGATATAACTAATCATAATGAGTCATGGCTACATATTCATTCAAATAAGACAAGTGATGAATAATAGGAAGCTTTCTCAAAACTCATCAAATCATTGAAAAACTCAGTAGAAACCTTCACAGTTGCAGCTGAAATTCTCATGACTTCAAGATTAGGAGAACGCATAAGCATGAACTTCGTAAACTTCATTTCGTGAGGAAGACCACGAAAACCGATTAGTTCAATTGTTTTTAATTGAACAAATGTACAATTTAATGAGATATCATCATCCCATATTTCAAAATGAGGAGCATCTATTGCAGTGTCTGTGTTCAAGTGACGGTGACTCTAAACAACAACGATACGATTATCACATGAATAATTGAGCCGAAGTAAAGTTTTTACCAAACGTACCGAAACTTTTAAGGAATTCAAATTTGGAGAATTTCTTAGTAGGCAACTCAAAGTCAAGACTTGTTCTGTCTCCTCGAATCCAACTCCTTCTAACTCGATAATCTTCAAGTGTTGATTCAATGACTCGCTAGGCATTTGACTGATTGAGAAGTCGTGACAACTGTTGCATATCTTCATGAACTGAAACAAGAGATTTAAATGAGTATCCAATATAAGAACACAATAAAAAAGCATCAAGGAGACAAACTTGATGCCTCATTCTAGTACTGTCTCGTGTATACGTTTTTGGGTTGGGGCATAACGGTATGTAAACTTCTTATTTCCATTACAAAAACGAATGCGTTTGAAATATGAAATACTACTTATATACACCTTTGTGAAGCAATGTCTCCCAACAAGTCTCTCAAGCTTAGGAACACCTCCAAAAAATGTATGGAAGTTGCATTTGAAGCTTTTCCCAGAGCTAGCATAAGTGTCAACAAACATGACAGAAACCGATACATCAACTAAAGTTGGAGTGCACGCCAATAATAAGTTACTAAATTCTCCATGTAGAACCAAACAGTTAAGGTTTTGAGCACGTATTGTCAAATATATTGGATGGTACGTCGAAATCGTAAGAGTTTCAAGAATATAGCAACTCGAAATAAGCTTCTCAATACTTTGTCCATCACACAACATATCTTCAAGCTCCAAGTACTTAAGAGACAAGAATCCATTAAAATTTAGAGGAACTTCAAACGTACAATGAGCAAGCTTTAACCGAGTCAGATTATGACACCAAAAAATACAACATGGTATCAAAAACCATGCATCTCTTGAAAAAGTTATGACTAATTCTCGAACATATTTTTTGGATGCGGAGATAATCCAACGGTTGACATTTCTAGAGATCTTTGGATTCCAACTTTGGATAGACAACTTGTGGATTGGACCATTGTGAAGTAACAAGGTTTTGGTGATAAAATCAACTACTTTTTCCGGGAACATTTCAATCAAGTTGGGTTCATCAAACATAATATGAGTAATCGTAGTCCATTTATATTTCCAATTAGTTGACAAAAGGCTTGTCCTAATGGCTTCATGGATTGGTAACTTTGATAAGATAATTTCAATGATATCTTGTGGAAGCCCACTTATCAAATCAACTCCAATTTCATTTTTTGCGTCACAAATTTCTGCATCTTCCTACATGTATAGAAACAATAAGGTGCAAGACTACAATGTACTATATTGGTATGACAACAGATTACCATTATAGTTATCTCGTTTTGATTTTAGAAAGCGGTGTAACAAAAACATAATGCAATTTTTAAAAGTAAAATCAATTTAGATTGAAATTAAAGAATCTGGTTGCCATAGCAATAATACTATAGTCATCCATTTTTGAAAAAAATGAAAAGTAATTCAAATATTTTAGTCAATGCAATATATAGAAAAATGAGAAAATTACGACAGTAGTTCCCTATATTTAAAATAATGTAAAGACGATATCTCCAAAAATTTTCAATTGCATGCAAAGATGCAAAGTTTCAAAACTGTTGAAATTAGTGGTTTCCGTCTTGTTTCATGCGAGGGGTTTTGACAATACATGTGATGTTTTAATATTTCAAAGTTCTGAAAGATAATCGTTACATCTTTTTAAACTATAGATGCATTTGAAATACTAATTTTGGAAGCTTTATATTTAATTTATAAACTTTGGAGAAACCACATTTACATTATTTTAATGATCGAGGACTACTGACATCACTCCATAAAAAACTTAAATCTCTATAGAAAATTCTATCAATATTAGGATTAAAAAAATATGTACTGCAAGAGTTGAACAAGAAATGGCTTGCCATAGCAATCTACAAGCTCCACAATCTTCTTCCAGTTCTTTCACTCTTTGGCTATGTGATGAAATTCGATGAAATACCGTGAGGGTTGAAATTGACTACACGAATACTTCAAAGTTATTTAGATTATGTGAAAATCCCACTAAATTAAGATTTACATGATAATTCATATTAGAAAGTAACATAATATTTTATTTGACTTTACATCATTTTAAAATATTATAATTTAAATAATTTCATTTCAGATTTCGTGGCTTTTTCAATGTTGTTTAGGGAATTCATAAAAAATCTTATTACCTACAATACATAATATAAATATATTTGAAAACAAAGTAACCAATATTTATTAATATCCTAAATGAGTCTAGCGGATTCTAGTTAAATACTAGCCACCATGCCAAATTACTTACACCGAAGTATAATCTCTATTCAATATTAATCAAAAAGCTATCAATTTACCAGTTAATGTAAAAAATGATAATTTTATATTGAGAATTGCAATGAATATTATTGCAATGATAATTTATCACCAAATAGACATGTGATAACGAGTAAAATACTAATAATATAGTATGTAATTCTCAAAAAAAGCTGCCTGTGTGGCTTATCCCATAAAAAACTATATGATAATGGAATCATGAGGGTTCCATCATTGGTGGCACTAGGGTTGAGCAAATATAACAGAATATCAAATACTAATAACAATAATGTATGTAATTCATATTTGGTATTATTTGGTTTAGTATTTTATTTGTATAATTTTAGTATTCATTACAAAGAATAAAAAAATTGATATATAATGAATACTAGTTTCTTAATATATACGTATTTTTATTATATATGCCTAAATAATTACAATCCAATTATTCTTTAAAGACATAGATATCTTTCACTAACTAAAAATGATTTATTTTTGCTTTGTAAACTAGATTACAATGATATTGAATAAAGATTAAAGGCAGTAAAATAACTTTGAAAATTATAACTAACTTTCTATCTTTAACAAAAAATTAATTTCACATATTTTTTATAATAATTGTTTTCATATTTATTAAGGGTGAAAATGACATTGCTGAAAAGTCAAAGCCAGATTTCGAGAGTGACCATTGTTAAGTGTGGAGATCAGTATTGTTATCGATCGATCACACTTGGATGATGATCGGAAATGTGGCCGATCGGGGCAGACATGGAAGATGGGATGGTTGGTATTTGTATCGATCAGTCGAGGACCAAAGTACGCAATACCGAAAATGACAAAGGGATCGAAGATATCGGTCGAGGACCGAAGCACGTGATCGGAAGATATGAGATGGAGACAATAGGTCGAGGACCAACTGAGATATGGTGAGGCCCTATGGTCTAAGATATCGGTAGTTATAAAATGAGATATTGAATAAAAGAAGATAATATCAAATCAATACGTATGGACGTATACATATGATTTTATCATGAATAATCATATATGGGTATATGATCAAATATTATTAATATTTGTTACTTACCTTAATTGTCTCAACAACCTTATCTATATACGGGGTATTAAGGTTCATTGTCATGCAGTTCAATACTCTTGTATTTCAAGTTTCATCTTCGTGCGTGTGTGTTGTAATTTTCTCAAGTGATAGTGAATTTGACCGTTTCCACTGGCCACGTGGTTTTCCCATTCCAGGTTTCCACGTTAAATTTCGTGTGTCGTTGTTTTCTCTATTGCTTTAATTCTCGGGTTCTACTTCATCTATTGAGGTTGTTCGCACACATGTTTAATCCCTAACAATTGGTGGTAGTTGTGGGGTGGTAGTGGTGCAATCGGCGATGAGTGACGATAAGGGAAGCCTAAGGATGTTTGATCGATCTGACCGTGCCTACTGGAAAATGCAAATCCGTAATACCCTTTATCGGAATGATATAGGGGAAGCATTGGAAGGAAAGATTGAGGATGCGGATTGGCTGAAATTAGATCGCAAGGCGTTGGCGATCGTTCAACTATCTTTGTCGAAGAAGGTGACGTTTGACTACAACAAAAAGACGACGATGTATTGGGCTTGTTTGGTACAGCGTTAAGAAAGTGCGGTGAGATGTGGTGAGATAAATTGTGATGAGTTGAACGCATTTATAATAACATGATTTTAAAATTTGTTTTGTAAAAAAAGCGGTATGATGAACGTGATTTTAGTAAAAATACATATTTACCCTCAAGATAAGATAGTGTAATCCAATGTTTTCATACCGGTCCAGCTAACCGTTTCTGTCCGGATCGGTACGGCATGTATGAATTTTTATTTTTTTATTAAACAAAAATATTTTATTTTATTTTTTTCTTGGTCGACCCGAAAAACTCGGGTTCCGACCAGGAAACTCGATACCTGTCGAAATACCGGTGCCACCCGTTATTCGCCATACCCACCGGTATATCGGCGGTATACCGGTCAGTATGAAAACATTGGTCTAACCTGAAAAGTCTGATAACGAGAGATAAATATAAAATTTTCATATTGGTTAAAACGGTGGTATGTCGGTCGGTACCATTTTATATTTTTTTTTAACTTTAAAATAAAATAAAATAATAATATCGATGTTTTCATGTCAGTCCAAAATTCTGTACCGATCCAGAGTTATATGAGCGGTACGACTGGTATATTGGGCGGTACCAATTTTTATTTTAATTTATTTTTTAAAAAATTAATAATTTTTTAGGGTTAGACCCTGTAAAACCTTGATATCGACCCTAATATATGGTAACGGACTATAGAAAAAAAATATCAATACTTCCATAAATTTGATGGTATACCGTCTTGTATGAAAACATTGAATAATATTTTATTATTTTTTAGGGTTGGGGAAAAATCGGAATCCGGTAGTAACATGATACTAGGCGATACCGATCGGTATTACACCAATATAAAAACTTGTGATAAATGTAATATAATGAAAACATTAAGTAATATGTATTACAAATAAGGATACTTTAGTCTTTTACAAAATCGCGTTGGAATGGTAGATGCTATTAGCAGCGGTGGCCAAAACGCAGAAAAATAAGGGTGAACGCACCGCAATTTAACTTATGTTTTTAAAAATCACGTTTTGGAAAATTACATTGAACTCACTTGAGTTTCTAACGCCAACCTAAACAAACTCATTGTATGATGAAGGCGCTGTCCGATATGTACGAGCGGCCTAGGCAATTTACAAAAATACATTTATTTTACCTTCTAACTTTCATAAATACATACCTTTTAAATTTATTTTCAATTATACATTTATTTCATCTTTATCTAGTTTTTTAATTAAAAAAAATCATTTATTAATAAAATCAAAATTACATGATACTTTAACAATAACAAAAACTATATGGGTTATATTGTAAATTTTTTTTTTCCATCCACCTTTTAACTTTTGCCTCCATGTTTTAGTGGGAAAGATACACATCTAAAAATAATCATGTATGTAGGTATGCCGATATTACAAAGTCGATCCACGTAAATTTTTAGCCGATGAATATGTCATTGTGACAATGGAAGCAAATATGTGTATCAATTTTAATATCTTTTGTAAAAGTCTTGTTCAGATGATGTACCTTTTAAACTTGTACATAACCCAACTTTGCGCACAGTAAGACAGCAGGCAAATAGATCACGGACTTCTCGTTATAAGGGGGAGATGGATAGAAAACGAAAGCGTAAACATGTTAATTAAACGAACAAAATCACTATGGATTATTTTAATGTTATTTGAATATGTCATCGTATTTGAATTTTGCAAGAAAAAATTTCATTTTATTAATAATACTCTTTCCATTAGAAATGTTATTTTGTAACACATATTGATCTAGTCTAAAAATATTTTGGGTATTTATTTTTAGATCAGTCAATTTATAATTAATTCGAAATTAGGTTGTTGTGGGGGACACGAGCGATATACGAGGTTGGGCCGACAATGTGTGGGCTTACGTAGTCGGGAGAGCGAAGCTCTACCTTGGTTTCCACTATAATATTCGGAGAATACAATTACAATGAGATGATAATGACGATACGGACGAAAACGGCTCGAAAAACGATCAAATCTGCAATCGCGTTCCACTGGACGCGAGTAAACAGTGCAAAGCCAGGCTGGTCGCGACCAATGCGAGAGATACTGTTCGCGACCAACGCAGATGATGACTGGTCGCGAATAGTGATGATAGGCGATCCGTCGCGGGTCTAGCCACTGGTTGCGAGTGGGCGGCTGGTCGCGAGTGGGGGTTTGGTCGCGAGTGTGGCGCTTGGTCGCGGGTCTGAGCAAGCGGTCGCGACTAATGAGAGTTTGGTCGCGAGTCGGGAGTCAGGTTCTGCCTTGGGAAGTATAAAAAAGTCCGAACCATTTCTCAATGCCTTGGGGCCCCTATTTATAGAGAAATCAAGCCCAAAACCCACTCACTTGAGCCCATAAGCCTATTTACTCCACTAAGCCCAAAAATAATTAAATATTCCAAATTGCAATATAATAAATACCGTGTTGAGGACGAAGCTTCGGGAATCACTTCGGACAAGATATTAGTCGGGAAAACGATCAGAAATTTCCTGAGAACTTCGCATATTGGTCCTTTAACTTTAGATAGCGAATAAGCAACCACATATCATCATTGCACTTGACCAGTGCACTCCCGGGTAAAAAATGACGAAAATACCACTGGCCCGATCCGGGGCCGAAATGACCCGGGACATCTAAAAATGCTTGCAGAGACTTTATACGGGGCCCAGCAAGTCAGAATTGCGAGAATACCACTTGAGAATGCCATCCGATAAGAATACGAAAATACCGAAAACACCGAAAATACCAATAACCACGCTGGACGAGCCCCCCGGGTAAGGATAAATACAAGAGAATATACCCGGGTAATATCAATAGTCCCCTGGTTTTCAGATTCAGAGTCTGAGTCGTAAACCATATATCAATAGCTCGTCCCGAAAGTCAATTATCGTTCTGGGGCCCCGCCGAGGAAATCCTTAGCACGGTTGAAAACCTCTCGTCGATACGATCGTTTTGACACTAAGNTTTTGGGTATTTATTTTTAGATCAGTCAATTTATAATTAATTCGAAATTAGGTTGTTGTGGGGACACGAGCGATATACGAGGTTGGGCCCACAATGTGTGGGCTTACGTCCTCGGGAGAGCGAAGCTCTACCTTGGTTTCCACTATAATATTCGGAGAATACAATTACAATGAGATGATAATGACGATACGGACGAAAACGGCTCGAAAAACGATCAAATCTGCAATCGCGTTCCACTGGACGCGAGTGAACAGTGCAAAGCCAGGCTGGTCGCGACCAATGCGAGAGATACTGTTCGCGACCAACGCAGATGATGACTGGTCGTGAATAGTGATGATAGGCGATCCGTCGCGGGTCTAGCCACTGGTCGCGAGTGGGCGGCTGGTCGCGAGTGGGGGTTTGGTTGCGAGTGTGGCGCTTGGTCGCGGATCTGAGCAAGCGGTCGCGACTAATGAGAGTTTGGTCGCGAGTCGGGAGTCAGGTTCTGTTTTGGGAAGTATAAAAAAGTCCGAACCCTTTCTCAATGCATTGGGCCCCTATTTATAGAGAAATCAAGCCCAAAACCCACTCACTTGAGCCCATAAGCCTATTTACTCCACTAAGCCCAAAAATAATTAAATATTCCAAATTGCAATATAATAAATACCGTGTTGAGGACGAAGCTTCGGGAACCACTTCGGACAAGTTATTAGTCGGGAAAACGATCAGAAATTTCCCGAGAACTTCGCATATTGGTCCTTTACCTTTAGATAGCGAATAAGCAACCACATATCATCATTGCACTTGACCAGTGCACTCCCGGGTAAAAAATGACGAAAATACCCCTGGCCCGATCCGGGGCCGAAATGACCCGGGACATCTAAAAATGCTTGCAGAGACTTTATACGGGGCCCAGCAAGTCAGAATTGCGAGAATACCACTTGAGAATGTAATCCAATAAGAATACGAAAATACCGAAAACACCGAAAATACCAATAACCACGCTGGGCGAGCCCCCGGGTAAGGATAAATACAAGAGAATATACCCGGGTAATATCACATATAATATCAATATTATAAATCTTTTAATATTATCTAATAGTATCTATCATATGCTTAATTCTCAAATTTAATCAAATGATTAATTAAGAAGGTGGAGGGAAAAAAAGAATTTTACAATATAACCCATATAGTTTTTGTTATTGTTAAAGTATCCTTTAATTTTGATTTTATTAATAAATGATTTTTTTTAGTTAAAAAAATAGATAAAGATAAAATAAATGAATAATTGAATGCAAATTTAAAAGGTATGTATTTATGAAAGTTAGAAGGTAAAATAAATGTATTTTTGTAAATTGCCCCGAGCGGTCTTCATCGACAAATCGTGTGCTCTTGACACGACCGTTGTATACCATGATGATGGGAGTGGATGTCTCCGTTGCCGAACATTTGAATGATTTCTACAACCTTGTCGACCAGTTGTCGGTGGTTGGATATGTCAGGGATGATGAGTAGGTCGTTGCCGTTCTTGTTACCATGCCCAAAAGCTGGTAGACCACGATTGATATCATCATTACTCAACCAGCTAAACTCAATTATCATGATATGCGGGCTCGACTAATCACTGAAGAATTGAGACGAAGTATAAGGGAGAAATCAAAAGTAATGTATTGGTGGCAGATTCTTCCCATAGTCGGAAGAATAACACAGGGCAGAAAGGCGAGGGTATCAGCCGATCGAAGAATCGGGGGGAGCCCGATTGCTGGAATTGCGTGAAGAATTGACACTTCCGTAGGGAATGCATGGAGCCTAAGAAAGAGGAGAATTCAACATCTGTAGCGGCTGAATCTGACGATGCACTTGTACACTGTCTCGAGAGTCTATTGGAGTCATGAGTGGTTGACTTAGGTGCATCTTTTCACTCATGATTTAATAAGAATTTATTTAAGTTTTTCAGAGCGGGAAATGTCAGGAAGGTTTATCTTGCTGATGGGAAGATACTGGAGATCAACGATCGAGGTGATATATCGATCAAATCCTCAAATAGTTACTCTTGGACATTGGAGGATGTGATGTATATACCATGACTAAGTAAGAACCTCATATTGGTCAGACAGTTGGATTTCAATGAGTACCGAACGTCGTTCGGGAGCTGTCGGTGGAAAGTAACCAAAGGAGTTTTGATCGTCGCTAAGGGAGTCAAGTTTGGGACTTTGTATGTGGAGAGACCGATCGGGGCAAATGGGGACCGATCAACTCTCACTACTCTTGAGACCGATTGGTCACATAAGTGCCACATGAGTGAGAACCGACAAAGGACCGAATGAGGTTGCTGAAGATTCGGCACGATCATCTTGACCACATGAGTGAGAAGGGCATGAAGATCATGGCCCAGAAAGGCTTATTGCCAACCTTTGAGAACAAAGACGTTTGATTCTGTGAGAATTGTGTGTTTAATAAGCAGAGGAGAGTAAGGTAAAGCGGGATCGGAAAACCAGCAAGTTGGAACTCGTGCATACCGATGTGTGAGGTATGGCACTGGTCGAGTCCATTGGAGGCTCGATGTACTACATCACCTTCATTGACGACTGTATTCGTAAAGTATGGGTCTATTTTCTAAGTAGGAAATCTAATGTCTTCTAGACATTCAAAATTTGTATAGCAAAGATGGAACTCAAGGCTGCAACCAAGTTGAAGTGTCTGAAATCAGACAATGAATGAGAGTATGATGGAGAGGAGTTTTGAGATTACTGTTTGACGAACGGTATTAAGCTGCAGTGATCGGTCCCGAAGAAGCCGAGACATAATGGAGTTGCGAACGCTAAATGAGCATGTTCGATCAATGAGATTGCACATTGGTCTACCAAACCTTTCTGGGCGGATGCTGTGAGTACATCAACATACCTGATCAATCGGAGTCCTTCGGTAGCACTAGATTTCGAGTTGCCCGAGGATAAGTGGACTAGGAAGGAGGTGAAGCTGGATCATCTTAAAGTGTTCAGTTGCATTGCATATGTACACATAGAACCAGAGAAGAGAGAAAAGCTTGATGCTAAAGCTGTAAAGACTATTTTCGTTCGTTATGCAGCTGATTATTTTGGATACCGCTTCTCGACAGAAAGGAGGAAAATAATTAGATCATTTGACGCGACCTTCAACGAAGATAAACTTTACAAGGATGCTATCATAAAGACTAAGGATAAGTCTACCGAGGTGATAGTGGTGATACCATCAAGTTGGAGCAGTGGACCCCAGACCGATTGGAGGAGCCGATCGTTATCACCTCTGACGAGGAGTCAGAATCTCAGTCTGATCGGTTCGATACCGATGAGCAATATGAAGACCAGGCGACAGATGACAATGTAGAACAAGTCACTCCTGTGTTGAGACGGTCAACCAGGGAGAGGAGATCACCTGATTGGTCGCATAGTTTTGTAGTCTGGTTGCATGGTTCTATCAAAACAACATGAATATGCTGCCTGCGTGGTTTCGCAACCTTGGCGTGTGGTTTTGTCAAAACACTATGAATATACTTCTGGTCACGTGGTTTTGCTGCCTAGTCGTGTGGTTTTGTCAAAAAACGCGCGAATATCTTCTAGTCATGTAGTTTCATTCAATACGTGGGGTTTTGCTCGTTTATGCCAACTTCGTGACTTAGTTCTTCTTCTTATGTTCATTTTCATTTCTACTTAATTTTCAATCTTGTTACCATTCATGACCCGACACCTCGTATTACCTTTCGGTCTCTTTGTCCTTGAAGTTTTCGGGTCCTTACAATGACCGATTGCCTCTTAATAACCGATGTCCAACACACGGTATTGTCATGCATTAAGTGATAGATTATTCATACATTTCTTATATATTTAAGCACAAACATCGCCAATGTATTATTTGATTCTAACATTATCAAACAATTTTTGTTCTAATATCAAACTCTTCTAAGGTTGTGATCGATCACTAGAGGTGCAATCAAATTGAGTCGTTTGAAAATCTTTCATGTCGAGTCAATAAAGACTTTAGTTCAAACTCATTTTTTCGGACTAAGTCAGACTCTAAATGATAAGGAACTAAATATTGAATCTCAAAATCTGTGAAGAATCGTCGTGAACCGATTCACAAGTTAATAATATTTTAATATATATTATAATATTTATTTTTATATTATATTAATATTTATATTTGGAAAATGACATCTTTAGTCCCAAAAGTTTGGATAATTTAGCAATTTTGGTTCTCAAAGGCTTTAACGGAAAATTTAGTCCCTAAAGTTTGGTTAATTTGTCAAATCGGGTCCCGAAAGTTTAATATTTTGGAGAATTGGGTCCCCAAAATTTAACATTTTGACAAAATTAGTCATCAAACTTTGATGTTGTTAATACTGGTCCCCAACGTTTACACATACTAACAAATCTAGTCCTCAAAAGTTAAAAATGGGAAAAAAATTGGTCTCCAATTAATCTAACGACGTTAGATTTAACGTTAGGATCTGATTCGGGTTTTTGGGTCTGGCCCGAATATTTTTTTAAGATTAATTGTTTTAACATTAATTTTTTTAAAAACTATTTAATAATTCTTTAAAAAACTTAAAATAGTTTTCGGTAATTTGATCGATATTGCCAAAGCGAGTTTTTTTTGTCCGGACTTGAGATTTTTTAAAAAAATTGTAATTTTTTTTTAAAGTTTTTTTTGTATCGTGCAATATACCGATCTTATCAGTAGTACAGGACTGGAATGTGATTCAAGAATGGTATACCGGTTGGTACGACAAAAATCGGGTGGCCCATATATTTTGAACGTTACCGCAGGTATTGGCTTTTCGGGTGAGAACCTGAGTTTTTCCGGATCCAACCAGAAAAGTACAAATCGGATATGATGAGGACTCCAGGATCCAGTACCTCGAATTAGGTAAGGCTTAAACATATTGGGCCAACCCGGATGACAATAAACGAACCTAAGCATCCCAGGATTCGTAACTTGGCCCGTTTGGAATAACCGGCCCGAAGGCCCACTTATGTTTCAGGACTAAAGATTGAGTTAGTATAACTCAGAGACCCGGAGACCGATCCCTTGGATCGGTCCAAACCATTACAGCTCAAGTGCCCTACGCTTTGGGCACATGCACATGCTCTTCGCTTCGGGTCTACTCACGTTGTCTACACTTCGGTCATAGCGATGTTTTCCAACATGGGAAAATGACTTTGTGAGAGATGATTACATGGTGCTTTCCATGCATGTTTCCCCTCTATAAATACAAGGCATGAAGGTAAGCTCTAGAGGACCTTTTGAATGTGCGAAATTGGCTGTTATTCTGCCAATTTGTCTTCTTGCGCTTTTTTATTGCCTTAGTCATTTTCATTAGCCTTCTCTATCTGTAATATGGACTGTTCGATTAATATATCGGCTAAGAGCATTTTTAGCTCTTAGTCGTGTGGTTTTTTCCCCTTTCCAAGGGGTTCTCCACGATAAATCGATGTGTGCATTGCTTACTTCTATTTCACATTGTCTCCCCCATTCAAACAAATTAAAATCGAGTTCATTTTATTACGAATCGGACGACTGTTGATACCTCGGTCTTTTTACCACAACAGTTTGGCGCCGTCCGTGGGGATGATTTTCTAATTCCCATTCGAGGTTTCTCCATGGGAAAGGACAAGCAAAGGCATGGCTAGTGAATACAAATAGGTGTAATACAAATATGTTTTTAGCTAGGTGATAGACCGATCCCGAAGTCTGATATTTTGGACGAGTTTGGGCTGGTGACTGTAGTGATTCATCTATAAAACTCCCAAGTGGCAGTGATCGCTTTGATAAGTCAGATGCTCATGTGCTTGTTGAGTATTGAGGATAGATCGCAAAACTCCCAGAACTCACTACGAACTAAACATTCCCTTCGACGACCTTCACCCTTCGGAAGCTACCCTTATGCTCCTATAATCTACTACGAGAAGAACGAATAAGGGTCAGAATTAGTCAATCAAATGCAAGTTTAAGCCTCACTTGGGACTTAAGTAGAACAGAGGCTTGGTCGAAGCCTGACGCGGGACTTATATAGAACCGTGGCTCAGTCGAAGCTTGTCATGAGACTCATAAAGAACCGGGCCAACGCCGTTTCAATATTATCATGATCTCAAGGAGCGATCCACACGTACATCTAAAAATCCAAATTAATCAACCTTAGCCAAATCCCAACCTAAGTTAAAAATGGAGACCGAAGAGCTTACGCTTATCGAATAACCCCGATCTTATACTTAGTGAAAATTGAAAGAAATGAACCCGAACTTAGTTCTTTTTAACCTTCTTCTAACTGTGAAAAGAGCAAAACATGGGTACAAAAACATTTTATTAAGAATGAAGAACTGATCATTTTATTAAGAATGAAGAAACCAAAAACATGAGTACAAAAATTGAAAACTTTTCTAATCTATCTGTTCCTCTTCTTTATCCTCATTCCCCTTTTCCTTCGGTCCGGTCCTGGCTGCAAGCTGTTTCAGCTCTTTTTCCTAGTCAGCAACCTTCTGGTTGACTGTTCTCTCCATCTCTTCGAAAATAGGGAAGCATGGATCATTCTCCATAACGGATCCTCCAAGGAAGAAATCACTCTAAAATCCCCTTCCTTCTCCAAATGATCGATCAACTTCTACCTCTCATCGATGGGAGGGAGCCCGAACTGCTTAGTGACCTGATCCCGCATGTTGCTCAGGTACTTAGCAGTATAAGCCCCGTGGATGTCATCGGCCAATACAAATAACAACGGGGACCGGGCGAATCCGAGAACAGCTTTCCGGAGCGAACTCTCTGTTGAGGTGCGAGTTTGAGCAAGAGTCTCTTCCAAGCCACTTTCTCTTCTTGGGCCCGAAGGAGAAGCTAGTCCAACTTATTCTGCTTCTCCTGGGCCACGATCCGGGATTTGGCGGAGTCTGCTTCTGTATGAGCTGCCTTGTATTTCCTATCCAGCTCAGAAACTTGAGTCTCTAGAAGGGAAATTTGTGTCCCCGCTCCTAGCAACTCGTTGTTCAACCTATCCCTCTCCTCCCGGACCGATACCATCTCTCCTTGTTTTATTTCAACTTGCCTCTTAGCCAAGGCAAGTTGGTCTTGGACTTCTTGGAGGACCGATGGGTCACTTCGGTTCTTATGAACGGTGACCACGGCCGTAAAACCTTTCCGCAACATCTACACAAAACTAAGTGTGCAAACACGCACCTTCCAGCAGTTTGAAGGGTAGAACTTACCATTGTTACGAGGTCGAGGAATGCCTCAACCATTTCCTCCTCTGACATGTCTGGCTGAACACTGTCAGAGTTCTTCTTTCCGTAAGGACTGAAATCTTCCAAAAAGGCGTCCCTCCATGATGCCAGCTTCTTTCCCTTGTTCACCGTGTCCATCAGGTCCAAGGCAAATTCCATATCAGAGTTTGTCTAAGGGTTCGATGCAATGTCCTTCAAAACGATCCCCTTACTCGGGGCAGGGACTAGAGCTTCCCCCACTTTCCTAAGCCTTTTGAGCTTCTTCGGGGATTCAACTTCGGCCACCCTCTACCCAAGGGAACTGATGGTAGAGAGACGTTAGCCTCAACATTCGGGCTTGGGAGAACCCTTTCCACCTAAACGGCTTATTACGTTAATACTGATAGGGGAGCAATTCCCGATTCTGTACAAACTGGTTAAATTTATAGATCGAAGTCTAGCCGTTATCACCTCCTCCACTACTCCTAGAACTCGCAAAGCGGGACCTTTACCAGAGGAGGGCTCCCCTGTGCAGCGCAGAGTCAGCGTGCCCGCACAAGAGGATTTGATGGGGGATTCCGCGCCGACGATAATCCCAAAGAGATCAACGTACCTCCGGTCGCTGAGTCCGAAGGTTGAGCAACTTCTGGCGCGCCCTGGTGATCCTCGGTGGGGCGAGCCGAGGCTGCTGCCATATGTTTTAATCGGGAGCTAGGCATTGTCTCCGTAGCACATGCAAAAGAAATTTATAAGGATCATGATATATGAACCTAATAATATCTCACTCCATACCCGATCCTTCGGACTAATCATCCTCTTCTACCGAAGTATATCTATTCGCTTAAGGCATGATACGAGAGGAGGGAACATCACTAGAGTATCTGCGATGTCCTGACGAGAAGGGTTGAACCGGGTTCGGTCCAACCAACCTATATGCGGTTGGGTAACAATCGACCACACCCTAAGAAAGTCTTCCTTCGGAATAGTTATCTACACATAACAGGACTCCACTCGTGAAGGGAGTCCCCCTTATCTACTATGGCGCGCTCTGCAGCGCAGACTGCTATATAGTATATCCTACGGCCCCATAATAGCCTCTTACCCTTTTGGGATCCTACTAAAAACAAATTGAAAAAATGTTCAAAAGTCGGGACTATGCACTGTTTATGACAATAAAAAATAAATGCTATTATATACATATAACTACCTCGGAATATGGCATAAGTCGGGTAGTGAATCTCCCGAAGTATAACCGCTACAAACGGGTCTAGCGGAAAACGCAAACCGCACTTAAGGGACGCGTAACTAATAGGGAGGGTTCTAGTAAGAATATTAATTTCAGCGGGAATGAAACTGGGAACATCTTCTTTTCCCTTCCAGATCGAATAATGAGTAGGGATAGAAAATTTAGACCTAAGCTCTTCGATATCTAGATCGAACAGGGCTGAGTATCTAGCCTTGACAGGAGGCATGATATTTACCTTGAAAAAACTTGGTAAAAAGATCGAAGTGTGAGGTAGAATGGAAATCGCAGAGTTCTTTTTGCTACAACATTTTTTCGCAAGGTGACGGTGGAGATGAACAGTCCCCAAGACCCCGATTTAAATACTAATTTCTCGACCAATAGAGAACCGAAACGTATGTTGCCACAGGCAGCTGCAGTTTGTACACACTCATCATGTCTGTCAGACAATAGAATACGGAAAGGCGCAGGTTTGCTTTTTAATATTTAGATAAAAGCGACGCGAAATAAGCGTTGTACTTTTGAAATTTAAAATCAACATTTCAACTTTAGAAATTATAGGATCGACCCCAAGGATGCTTCTCATAACTGGTTCGGGTACGGTACCCTAGAAAATATTCCTCGTCATATAGTCGGTCTTTTATCACCTCTACGATATCAATCAAGTATGAGGGGCTAGTGATGAGGGCTCCGGGATCCGGTACCCCGAATTAGGTAAGGCTCAAACATATTGGATCAACCCATATGACAAGAAACGAACCTATGCGGCCAAGGATCCTTAACTTGTCCCGTTTGGAATAACCACCCCGAAGGTCCACTTATGTTTTAGGACCGGAGATGGAGTTAGGCATAACTCAGAGACCCGGAGACCAATCCATTGGATCGGTTCAAACGGTTACAGCTCACGTGCCATGCGCTTCAGGCACATGCACGTGTTCTGCGCTTTGAGTCTGCTCAGGTTGTCTACACTTCGGGCATAGCCACGTTTTCCAACATGGGAAAACGACTTTGTCATAGGCAGTTACAGGGTGCTTTCTATGCACGCTTCCCCTCTAGAAAATGCAAGGCTTGAAGACAAATTCAGGAGGACATTTTGGATGCCTGAAATTTACTGTTACTCTACTCATTTCTCTTCTCACGCTTTCTTATTGCCTTAGTCATTTTCATTAGAATTCTCTGTTTGTAATATGAACTGTTCTATTAATATATCGACTAAGAACATTTTTAGCTCTTAGTCAGATGATTTTTTCCCCTTTCCAATGGTTTTCCAAGATAAATCGATGTGTGTATTGCTTACTTCTATTTCACATTGTCTCCCTCATTCAAAAAATTAAAACTGAGCTCATTTTATTAGAAACCATACGACTTTTAATACCACCGGTCTCTTGACCACAACAAGATATAACTCGCGGTCCTCCTGAAAAAAGTCAATGAATCACCTATTTAATTGTCGGAATTCTTCAAAATAAATTTCGAAAAACAATTATATCTAAACTTCAACAAATAAATATCATCAAACATTAATAAACTTCAAGTAACGTTTACACATACTAACAAATCTAGTCCCCAAAATTTCAACAATGGACAAAAATTGGTCCCCAATTAATCTAACGCCGTTAGAATTATTGTTATGATCCGATCCGGGTTTCTAGGTCTGACTCGAATATTTTTTTAAAATTATTTGTTTTAACATTAATTTTTTTAAAAAACTATTTAATATTTTTTAAAAAAACTTAAAGATAGTTTTTTCGGTAATTTGACTAATATCGTTGGAAAATAAGTTTTTCTGTATCGGACTTGAATTTTTTTAAAAAATTGTAATTTTTTATTTTTTTGTATCGGGCCGTATACCGGTCTTATAAGTCGTACCAAACTGGAATGGAATTCAAGAATGGTATACCGGTCGGTATGACAAAAACCGGGTTGCACCGATATTTTGACCTTTACCGCACGGTATTGACTTTTTGGGTCTGAACCTGAGTTTTTCCGAATCCGACCCGAAAATTACAAATCGGATATAACTTGCGGTCCTCCCGAAAAAAGTCAATGAATCACATATTTAATTATCGGAATTTTTCAAAATACATTTCGAAAAACAATTACATTGATATTTCAACAAATAAATCTCATCAAACATTAATAAACTTCAAGCGTTGACATTTGGAATACAAATTGATATCGTGGTTATATGTTCGGTTGATAATTACAAATTGGATATAACTCGCGGTTTTCCTGAAAAATTCAATGAGTCACATATGTAATTGTTATAAATCGTCAAAATAAATTTTGATAAACAATTACATTAAAACTTTAATAATCAATCCTATCAAACATCAATAAACTTAAGTATTTACATTTGGAATATAAATTTCTATCGTTGTAATATGTTCATAAAAAATTATTAATTTTAAAATTTATAAACATTGAAATGACATTATGAAAATCATGTTCATACATATCGGTCTTCAAAAACATCATGTTCTTTCGTTGGGGATAAATTTACCAAATTATCTAAACTTTGGAGACTAAATTAGCCATTTAAAATTCAAAAGTATGAGGACTAAATTGTCACGTTTTACAAACTTTGGGGATCATTAACGCCGTTTGGACTTAAATCTACCAAAATCGTGAAACTTTGAGGACTAAATTTGTGTAATTTTAGCTTGGAGACCATAATTGCCAAAAAAATAGAATTTTGGGAACAATTTAAGTCAAAAACAAAAAGTTTGGAAACTGGTTTTGCAAAAAAAATAATAATTTATGAACCGTTTTTGCAAACATCGAACTTCAGGGATTGTTTTGTCTAAAAGGCTAAATGTAAAAATTTGATGATCAAAATTATTAAAACGTCCAAACTATGGGAACAAAAATGCATTCCGCCCGATTTATATTATTTTAAATTCGAAGCTTAAATTCTAATTCGAATTGAAGAGGAATCTTAAATTATTTATATATTATAGTATTTATTTTTATATTAAGATTTATATTTTTTAAAATTCGGAGTTTAAATTCTAATTTGAGTTGAACTGGATTCTCAAATTGTAGATTTTTTAATTTTAAGCAAACTTTGTCTATTACAAAACAAAATAGAACCTTAAATTCGAATTGAATCAATTTGTTTGCTGCTACAAAGCAAAATAGAACTTTAAATTCGAATTGAATCGATGTGTTTGCTGCTACAAAGCATAATAGAACTTTTAAGTAGTCATAATAGATTTACTAGATCGGCCAATATTTACAATGCGAAGATTTATATTTAAAAAAAATATTTATGAATCACTGGGAGTGTAGTACTTAATTATTTATATACTGCCTCTGATCTGAATTTCTTATTTCCATTTTTCCGTTGAGAGTCCAATATGCAATAGGATCTGGGCACGCGATTCTGAACGAAGACAGTAATTTTGGAAACCCTAGATTATGATTGCCTTTGGCTTTGGATGAAGGGGACGGGCTTGAGTGGGTTTTGTTGAATTTTTTTTTATTCTTGATGTACGGGGGGATGGGGGAGGATGATCTGCCAACGGAGGAGCATCGTTGCAAGCGAACTGACGGCCGTAAATGGAGGTGCAAGAGGCGGGCGATGGAAGCGTTGACGCTTTGCGAAGTTCACTATATTCAAGGGAAACATCGTGAGTATAAGCGGAAGGTACCCAAATCGCTGAAATTGGAGCGATGCGTGCGAAAGAAGGGTGAGAATAGTAATGGGGAATGCAGTAGGAAAATCGAAAATAGGGCGAAACCACAGAATGTAGCGTTGTCGGAGAAAAGGAGGAGGAGGTGTATATCGGAGGCTTTGGACGATGCATTGAAGAGGATGCAATTGAAAAGAGGTGATCTGCAGTTGGAATTAATCAGAGTTTTCTTGAAGCGGCAAGTGGAGAAGAAAAAAGAGAGGGAAATGCAAAAAAATGAACCTGAGGAGGAAACAAGGGAGTTGCCTAATGGGGTTATGGCTATATCACAATCATCATACAGCTTGCAAAATCTTTGTGAGAATGGTGTTGTGGATGTGAAAATTGGGGCGGAATCATTGGGTCATTGTTTTTTACAAAGGCATTTTCGATCAAAAAATATTGAACCGTTGCCCGTTAGTACCGTGAAGGTATCTATCCTTTCTCATGTACTTTGTATTGATCGTAATTCTTAGTTACTGCAATGTTTTTGTTTTCTCACCTGAAGGAACACGCTGCCCACATTTTTTATTGTAGGCTGTTCCTTTTGTGGAGATTGTGAAGAAAAAGAAGGCAAATAAATGCCACTTCTGCAGGGAAAGCAAATGTGGTTTCTTGATCAAGTGCCTGGCTTGTAAAAAACGTTTCTTCTGTGTCGAGTGCATCAATAAAAGGTGCATGTTTTAATCCAAAAAATTTAATTTTTTTGCTTCTGAGTCTATAATTCCCTCGGTGATGCGCTTGGGAAGCTAACCATATAAAAACATGTTCTCTTTCAGGGACTTGAAAAAACAGGAAGTGAAGCTTAGCTGTCCTGTTTGCTGTGGATTGTGTAGGTGCAGGGTTTGCATGAAGCAGCAACTCAGAGCTTATAATAATGGGGTTTGACTCAGAAGACTTGAAATTTGAAATATTATATATGCTCTAAATGTTTGTTAGGATTATTTATATATCTTCGTTCCCACTTCCAGGAATGCTGCAAAGATGGAAGAAAACTAGATAGAAAGTATTTGCTTCGCTATCTCATTTATATGCTTCTACCTGTCCTGAAAAAGGTAATCACTAATCAGATTCTAGAGAGGGAAGTGGAATCAAGAGTAACAGGTACATGGACGCTGGATTTTTTCTTTTGTCATAATTATTCTTTCCCCCCTACTCTCCTTGAAAAGTAAGTAACACGATCACTTTTCCTACTTGCTTTAGGAATAGCTCAATCAGAATTATGGATTTCACAGTCAAATCCAGAATATCATATCTCAGACCACTGGTGCTTTTATATTTCTCTATTGTACCCTATAATTTTGCTAATAAATGTTTTTAATTAATATTTTGTTGTTCCTGTCACTTTGTTTTTGTTCTCAGTAACAGATGCAATACTTCACTCTTTGACTACCACAGAACCTGCCCAAACTGTTCATTTAACCTTTGCCTGAGTTGCTGCCATGAGATTTCACAAAATCTCTCTTGTGGAACCCCAAGGGTCAGAAGATTTAAGAAGAGAAAAACATATCGCTCTGTTGATCAGCTTCTGGTTAAAGAAAATGTTTCATTGGGAGTTTCTGATGGGAGTCGCCATCGGCTCAATATTTCATTACCAAACTGGGCGCCTAGAGAAAATGGCAGTATACCTTGCCCACCTGTGGATGCTGGCGGTTGTGGTGAAAGCCTCCTTGATTTAAGATGTCTGTTTCCCTCCAACTGGATTAGAGATCTGGAAGTTAAAGCTGATGAGCTACTGTGCGATTACTGCGCCCACGAAACTACGGATGTTTCATCAAGCTGCTCACTTTGTGATGGGATGTTTGCCACCAATGATTCTTTTAATGTGCAAAAAAGTCTACCCAGAAAAATTGGTTTTCACGATAACTATCTTTATTGCCCTTCACTGAAGGATCTTCATCAAGAAAAACTTGATCATTTTCGGAGTCATTGGTCTAAAGGTCATCCTGTTATAGTTCAAAATGTGCTTCAGAGCAATTCTGGTTTGTGCTGGGATCCTGTTATTATGTTGTGCTCCTACTTGGAGAATAAGAGTTCTGAGTCCCTTGCTAGTACTGCTACAAAGGCAGAGAATTGTTTGGACTGGTGCGAGGTTTGTAACTGTGGCTCCTTTTCCGCGGCACTAAATTGGACATGCAGATAAAAGTCAATAATTAAGTGAAGGGTTATAAATGTTCTATTATACTTTTATCTATGCATCCATAACCCCAAAAGGGCATTTGGAATCTTATGTGCACTACATCTCCATAATTTTCCAGGTTTTCATTTCCATAAGTATTTGGCATAAATCCTTTCGGCTACTAACGTCAAATATAAAGTCTTGTATATGTATTTTTTAATGTATTTTATTTGCTGATATATATTTATATATATATATATATATATGTTTGTTTGCACTTTTGACTTGATTTACGGTGCAGGTTGAAATTGGTAGAAAACGAACATTTATTGGGTCACTCGA
Organism: Utricularia reniformis; assembly: GCA_009725065.1. Taxonomy (NCBI): domain Eukaryota; kingdom Viridiplantae; phylum Streptophyta; class Magnoliopsida; order Lamiales; family Lentibulariaceae; genus Utricularia; species Utricularia reniformis. Next base: position 539,191 of record RWGZ01001514.1, read on the forward strand.
AAAGAGAACACATGCTACTGTTCAACAGAAGTTTTTGAAATTTAAAGCTTGGCTTTCATCAAAGTTATTCCAAAGGCACTTTCCAGTTCATTATAAGGAGATATTAGGTTCCCTCCCACTTCCGGAATACATTGACCCTGTTTCTGGCCTTCTGAATGTTGGCTTAAGGATGCCCAAGGAATGCCCAAAACCAGACTTGGGTCCCTCTATTTTTCTTTCATATGGAAGTGAAGAGGAGCTTGCCCAGAGTGAATATTTGTCAAAGCTTTCTTATGAATCACATGATACTGTAAGGATTTCATGAACCTATAATTTTTTCAGATATTTTCATGTGGGCATGCTTTTTCCAGGCATTTTACGGTATCTATTTGGTTAGATATGTAATAATTTTAGACTTGTTTGTAACTTGGCGTATTGAACTAATTTTCAGGTTAATTTACTTGTTTATGCTACTGATTCCCGGACATCACCAGAACAAATTAGCAAGATACAGAGTTTAATGAAAAATTGCATGGCACAAGGCAACCACCATAAGCAATCATCTAGCTATCCCAGCAATCAAAAAGTCAAGTCATCCGTGCACAGTGAAGACACTTGTGACTCTAGCTTGCAGGACATCCAAGAAAAGATGATGCCGTCCAAGGGAATCAAAAGTTTACCTATTTACTCAAGTACTGATAAAGGTCTGGCACATTCTGAGGCAAATGGAAATCTGTCAGATGAGGGTGAATCCGATTCTAAGGAATCAATTCATTACTGTGGAAGTATTGAAAATTCTGAAGATTTTGATGAGTATCTTCGGGGTGAAGAAGTGGAAAGCTGTGTTTCCAGTGATAAAAACCAAGAGAATAATACCTATGGTGCATGGTGGGATATTTTCTCCATACAAGATGTGCCGAAACTTCAAGAATACCTAAAAAGACATTCCAGTGAGCTTGCTCCTGCATGCAACCAGTTGAAATTGGTATGTGTTTACGTGCTTAGAGAACCTAATTGCTATGTGCTGCACTAAAAAGTTACATTGGATGTATTGAACTTGTTTCAGGTTCACCACTTCTTCGATGAAAGTTTTTTCCTTGATGCATATCATAAATTGAAACTGAAAGAGGAGTTTGGTACGTGAAATCATTAGGCACCTCAAATCTTCGTATTTTATTTGTGCATGCTCTAATTCTAATGGTAGCGTTGCTCTCAGACGTTCAACCATGGAGTTTTGAGCAATTTATTGGAGAAGCTATCTTCATTCCGGCCGGTTGTCCATATCAGATAAGAAAACTTAAGGTAACATGTGGTAGCCTATTTTTCTTGCATTAGCTTTTTATTACTGCGGGTGTGTTCCTGCTGAAGGTTATTGGGAACTGAATTTTGTCATTTATTTATAAAACTCCACCCATAATGATATTTTTTGTATTTATAGGCCTTTGTTGTATGTTTCATTCTGCTTGAAATTCGCATCTGGATGTGTATCCCTATGACATTCTCTCTTGTCTTTTCAGTCATGCGTCAATGTTGTTTTGGATTTCATATCTCCCGAAAATGCTTCTCGTTGTGTTAAGTTGAATGATGAAATCCGCCTTCTCCCTACTTGGCACAAAGCCAAAAAGAAATCAATACAGGTAGTATTAAACAATTTATTTCAATTCCAGGGAAGGAAATGATGGTGGTAATGCTATTTGCAGGTAGAAAAAATGGTTGTTGAGAGAATTAGTACAGCAATTGAAGATATACGCAACATGGGGCCTGTGGATCATGTATTCTTCTAGACTTGTTACATTATTTTGATTTTTTAATTATTTTTTAGATCCTTGCACTCGATCGACAGCAATCTGTTCACTTGAAGCTTGTATTATCTTTTAAGCTTTAATGGAAGATGTGTATAATTTTTTGGTTGCTCCAATCCTGATCATTGGATTTTGTAAAACAGGATTGATATTTAGCAGATTGAATCATCCCCAGCTGGCTATATGTTGCCAAAGCATCTATCTGTAAGTTAAATACTGGTTTAGAACCTTACGTGGGTAAGTTTCAGATGTTTTTTTTAATGAATTCAGGGGCTTCAGGTAGATGCACTCTCCAGCAAAAGTATAGCCTCATCAGCAGGTAACATAATTCTCAACTTTGATTACAAGGCGTGGTTCAATGCAACATTACATTGGTTTTCCCATTTGATTCAGCAACAATGCAAGCAGCGGTGTTGAGTTTACCGGAACAAATGGCGTTTGACTTTGAGCATGCTGTTTTCCAAGTGTAGTAGTTGTTAAAGCAGACCATTTGAAGATGGTTATAGTCAGAACTTATTTTATTTCTGTGTAATTAAATATTTTTTATACTAATAAAAGAGCCCAATTCGTTTGGACGATTGTTAACCAGTAGACCAACCAGTTCAAAAGTGTATGGATTGGTCCGAAAATGTACATATTCTTTATTTTTGTTTAATTACGCTATATGGATGCCCTGTGTATGAATTTTAATACTTAAATTTCAAAATCTTTAAATTCTTATATAATCATCATAAAAATATTACTTCAAAATATATGTAGAAGGCATAGAACTTGAGAATACATATATTTAAATATTATTGATTTATTATTGAATATTTTAAAATAATTGAATGTTATTTGTTAAACTTAGGATTTGAGATGATTATATTGAATTTTAAATTTATTTGTATTATATATAATAAATTAAATACTCTTATGTATCCTAAAATCATATATTCAAATAAGTTGATATTTTTTTGTTATGACAATTTATTGATTTTTTATGACATATAACTTGTTGATGGGTCATAAAATCAATGAATAGATTAAGTACCAGTAACCTATTGAGATCCATATTTTTAAATATCTTTGTATTCTATTGTTATGAGATTAGGATTTATAGAGAAAATTACCCGAATGGCCTCCAACTTTAAAATAGTGTAAAACTCATAATAGTGTACAGTTTAAAAATTATGTATGAAACACCCCAAGTTTGTAAATCGTTTGTCCATGACCCCAATCCAAAATAATATATAGTATTATGTTAATTTAAGAGTTAAAGTTCCGTTAGTTAGGTGTGCCCTTGTTAAATTGTCTTACCGTGAATCTACTAAGAGCCATAAATATCCCTTGAATTTTCTCAGCCATGAATCTCCTCAAAACCGTAAATCTCCTCAACCAAATTGTGTGGGTTTCTCTGTTATTTACTTGTCTTGGTTATTTATTTTTCAAAGTACAATTTTTTTTTCCTACATCCAACAATTTTGATAACAGAGTAAGGCAATGATTTAGATGGTACAATGTGATTGAGAATGAGCTGCTCCTTTTCAAGTGGACTCAGTTTGTGCTAAATAATGAGACTTATTTTGTTTAATCAGTAAAAATATGATTAAATGAACATCTCATTTGTCTTACCGTTTTATGATATGATACCTAGTCTTATCGTTTTGTCTATTTGTCCTTCGAGATTCACGTGCTCCCAAAAATGAACATCTCATTTGGGCTTGATTATTTGTTACGAGTTTCCTCTCCACAAGATGATGTTCTTGTCAACGCTCCGATTATGGCTAATCATCATGTTGAATGTGTTTTCTTATACATGAGATGCAACAAAATATTATGTATGCTTTCTAACCAATATCTTTTTAAGGGGCTACCAAGCTTCAAAGAGTACAATAAAAGCTTGTCAATTTTAATAACAATGTGGTTGCCCAAAAGGACCTATGCTCATCTTGGTCATTTTGGGTGATCAATAAATATCAAGAACATTGATGATTGGGTTTATCGTTGTGGATTTTACTAATCTTCATTATAGTGTTTTTTGAAGAGAACAACTCTAATTTTATTTGAGGCAATTGCTTCCATTTCTTGAGGCAGCATTACTAATGATTTCTGTACGTTACACCCATCAAAATCCAATAGTCAAAACTCATATAAAGTGGGGTTCTCATTGATTTTTCTACAATTCATTCTACATCGCAAATGTTGTGCGCCTTTGTTGTTGCTCCTCTCTTACGCAAATTCAAATATAGCCCTTTCACTCATCAACCAAATTTAAGGTATAGCTTCAATGACTCCTCATGAAGCTGAGTTACCCTTCATTATATATTCATTTTCAACCAAATAAAGAATCTTTCATATTCGACAATCTCGTATCACGATTCATCACAAACGCTTCACCGGTGTCTAATTTGATCGCTATCAAATAGACTCATTACAAACGTTTCATCGGTATCCTTGATCAATCAACGAGACCGACCGCTATAATATAGACCCATCACAATATGCTGGTAGGTCTTCCACGCCGGTCGACTGGACACTTTAACTATCACCCGACCTCTATTTCTAACAGTAGAGGTCATCCGACCAATATTGCCCAATTTACGTAGGGTTCCCAAGTAGTTATTTACATATAGTTGCTTTATTTACTACATTTCCGAGCGGGTCATAGAACCCACTCTTGAAACTTTTTTTCAAACTCCAAAAAGTTGGGTCTTACAAGGGAAAAGGGTTATTGAAGGACAAACGACTCTACCATATTTCTACCCGCTCTACAGACTTCTCTCTTGTAACGCCTGTAAACCCGACGTAGCTAGATTCTGGGATGGCAACATAATTAAGAAAAACATGTAATTAAAACGGTGATACAAGCTTAAAAACGATCAAACATAAGTCTTGACAAAATAAAGTTTGTTGAGTTAAAAACTAAACGACACGACTTTGACTACGAACGATCGACGACCTCCTCTCATTCGTATCTTACACCTCTACCTCGTCACTACAAAATCTGTAAAGTAGTCACAATTTATTAAATTAACGTTTCTTATCTAAACAATGAAATCCCATTTCCCTTTATCTTTCATTCCTCTTTAATCTTTCATTTTCTTCTCTTTTCACTTCGGTTTCTTTAATTTTTTTTTTGTTTTTTGTTCCAATTTCCTTTATTCTTTAATTCTTAATGCGGTTGGGTTTAACATGCCCAGTGAAATGTCTCACCAAATCGACCATTAGCTTTTAGCCGATTCGACAAGCTTGTGTGCTTCCCTTCCCGAATATGGACACAAGCACTATCATATTCCCATCCAGTTCCCTTTCGGCCCTGTAGTACATACAAATGTCATTCATGAGAACATTTATATTAATGGCTCTAACATTACCTACATTTTGATGATCGTATCCTTAGCACGATACCGGGTTAGATGTTTCCACCTTATCCCAAGTCTTCTATTTTATTCGTTTTCTTCTTACATTGTATTATACTTTCATTTCCTATACGCAAACATGCCTTTAATTTAATGTGTTCACTTCGCTTACTCGATGATCATGATAGTCTATGCACCCCTTGGTTTTCTTGCATTAACGAAGTGCATCATTATACTACAACTAGTAATTTATGATAAGGGATCACCAGCTCCCTGTTCTTATGATTGAATCAAAGTTCTTGGTATTACGATCTGATTTTGCGCTCACTTCTTTGCTTTCAATTTCAGGATTTGTGGAGAACACGAGGTTTTACGTGGAACCGGAGAACCCGGAGAAAACCACGAGGACCAGGTTCGTACCTTGGTCCGTAATTCACTATAAATTTTTCGAATTTGCAGGTGATGACTTACAGTTTACAACATACAACTCATTCTTGATCTGATTTTTCCTTCCAGGTTCCTTTCTCGTGAACAGCTCACTCTCCGATCAAGGTAAGCCTTTCAAGAACTTGTAGGCGTCGGTATCTTGATTTGTTTTAGTGAGTATTTCCGATGATCAGTATGATTGTTTGATCAATCAAGTGAAAACTGCATTCTGCTGGTTATGATTCCAGCATTTTTATCTTTATCTCGTTAGTGGGCTTCTTATTGGGCGACCCACTTTGGTTCACCTTCACAGCAAATGGGTTGGGCAGTTTTGGGCCTGCAAAACAAAAATAATCAAAGTTAGGTTAACGTTTGTATTTCGTCAGTGCCCCTTACGAATCTTCCCCTCAGCCGTTTGCCGTTGAAGGTTTCCTCTTGTCTCAGTCGTCTGGCTCCACGCCTGCTCCTTTTGAGCAGAGCTGAAGCTTGGCCGTCGGTACTGGCTTTGTGAGCATGTCCGCCAGGTTTAGATTCGTCGATATTTTCTCTAGTTTAAATTCCTTTTTATTAATCACTTCTTTTATCTAGTGGAGCTTCAGATCTATGTGTTTGGTCCGACTATGGAAGGTAGCGTTCCTGCTCAGCTATATAGTACTGGAGTTGTCGCACTGCAGCACTGGCTCGGCACTCTTAAATTTTAGTTCATCAAGTAATCCCTTTACCCATAAGAGCTCCTTTGTTGTTTCTATTAGTGCCATGTATTCGGCTTCCATTGTTGACAGGGCTACTGTTTTCTGTAGCCGAGATTGCCAGGAGATGGATCCATGAGCTAGGGTGGTCAGGAATCCAGTAGTTGACCTTCGACTGTATGGATCTCCACCTAGGTCTGAATCTGAGTAAGCCACGACTTGTAGTTCTTCCAAGCTTCCCCTGAATTTTAAACCTGTTGTTTTTGTTCCTTTTAGGTACTTTAACAACCATTTGGTTGCTTCCCAGTGTGCCTTTCTAGGGTTGGACAGGAATCGGCTCAGGACTCCCACAGGGTAGGCTATATCAGGTCGAGTGCAGACCATCAGGTACATCACAGATCCTATCGCAGAGGAGTATGGTATGTTTTCCATATCACTTTGTTCATCTTCATTGTTTGATATTTGTGTCTTTGACAGTTTGATTTGGCTTGACATTGGCAGGGATACAGGTTTGCATTCATCCATATAAAACCTCTGCAGAACCTTATCAATATATCCAGGTTGCGATAGTGATAAGGTGAGTTCCCTTCTGTCTCTCGCAATTGTCATTCCTAGAATTTTGGTCGCTGCTCCCAAGTCTTTCATTTCAAGGGTCTTGGCTAAGCGTCATTTTAAGTCCTCTATAGATTGCTTTCGAGTACCTGCAATCAAAAGGTCATCCACATACAGTAACAATATTATAAAGTTATCTCCCTTCAGTGTCTTTACATATGCACAATGATCACTTTATGTTCGTTGGAAGTCTTCTGATTGCATGAAACTGTCAAACTTTTTATTCTACATCCTAGGGGCCTGTTTAAGTCCATACAGGCTTCTCTCTAGCTTGCAGACTAATTCTGCTCTTCTAGCTTCTTTGAATCCAATAGGTTGTGACATATAGATGTCTTCTAGGAGGTCTCCGTTTAGGAACGTTGTTTTTACATCCATTTGCTCCAACTCTAGGTCCATTTTCGCTGTTAGTGCTAGGAGTATCCTTATGGTTGTGAATTTTACTACGGGTGAAAATATTTCACCAAAGTCCACCCCTTGTTTTTGTTTGAAGCCTTTTACCACTAATCTAGCCTTGTATCTAATGGATTCGTCTGCCTCTTGTTTTAACTTATATATCCATTTATTTTCAAGTGCTTTCTTCCCTGCTCACAGCTTTACAAGCTCATAAGTGTGGTTCTTTTTCAAGGCTTCAATTTCTTCCTCCATAGCCTTTAGCCCCTTTTGTTTTTCCGATGACTCCATAGCTTCCTTGTATGTTTCTGGTTCACCATTATCTGTCAAAAGAACAAACTCATTAGAATTATATTTGGTTGAAGCCTTTCTTACCCTAATTGGTCTTCTTTTTGGCTCTTGTGGATTTTCTAATGTTTCTTTTGGATCAGGAGCACACTGATGTTGATTTGCTCCAGGTTCGGCTGGTTCCTGCACATCAAAGGAATCTGTTAGTTCATATTGTACAGTTTTTCTGGTATGAGTCACCTCAGGTAAGGATTCTTCTCCTCTGACTAGGATTTCTGAGTTTTCAGAGTCCTGCTTGAGTCCCTTTATGTCTTCAATAGTTTGATCTTCCAAAAATAGGACATTTCGAGATCTAAAAACTTTATTTGTGTGTGGATTCCACAGTTTATATCCGAATTTTTCATTCCCATATCCTAGAGATATGCATTCCTCCACATGGTTGTCTAGCTTCTTCCTCTCCTCTTTTGGGACATGTGCTAGTGCCCTACACCAGAACACTCTAAGGTGTTTCAAGCTAGGCCTTTTTTCTCTCCATAGTTCTTCAAGAATTTCTAGGTCAATGGCTGTGGAGGGTGATCTGTTTATTAGGTAGCATGCTACACTTAAGGCTTTTGCCTAAAAGTCCTTAGTGAGTTTTGCCGACTTCAATAAACATCTGACCTTGTTCAGCAATGTTCTGTTAGCTCTTTCATCAGCCCCATTGTGCTGCGGTGTCCTCGGGACTGTGGTCTCATGTCTTAAGTCAATCTCCTTTGTGAAGCTTTTGAATTCATTTGATGTGAATTCACATCCATTGTCAGATCTTAGGGTTTTAAGCTTCTTTCCTTTCTTTTTTTCAACTGCTGCCAACCAGTCTTTGAATATCTGAAATGTTTCAGACTTGAATTGGATAGGAAATGTCCATAATTTCTTTGTTGCATCATCAATGAATGAGACAAAGTATTTCTTTCCACCCCTAGACTCAGTGTCTAAGGAACAAACGTCAGTGTATACCATTTCCAGAGGTTCTTCCTTCTGTTTTATGGCTGTTTTGAAGGGTGTTTTACTTTGCTTACCGTATATGCACTCTTCATACAGTTTTACTGATCTTTCCTTCCCTAGTTTTATTAGGCCAACCTGATTCAGTCTTAGTAGTCCAGCATCTGAGATGTGGCCCATTCTCTTATGCCATAAGTTTATATCTTCACTCTTCGTTACTGTGTTCATCTGATCTTCACATACTCTGAGGGAGGTTCTGTAAAGTGTCTCAATCAGGTCTCTTTCTGCCATAGTTTCTAATCCTTTCAGTAACTTCCAAGTCTGATCCGCAAATATGCTTACATATCCCTCTTTGTCCAGTACGTTCCTAGATAGCAGGTTCATCCTAAGGTCAGATATGTGTCTTACATTCGATAGTGTGAGTTTCTTTTCTAATGCAGTGATTGCTTCAAGCTTTCCTATACCTTTAATTTCAGAGCTTGTTTTATTTCCCATTCTAACGATTCCAAAATTTCCAGGAATTTAATCAGTGAGCCATTCCTTGTTTGGAGTAGCATGGTATGATGCGACAGAATCGACTATCCAGGTTACTTCTGAATTATCTCTTGGTTCATCATCAGACTTTTCCCCTGTAGACATTAGAACAAGGATTTCTTCCTCCTGTTCTAGGGTAGCACTCACTGCTTCCTGCCCCTTTACTTTCAGAAAATACCAGCAATCTTTCTTGATGTGTCCTTTTCTCCCGCACCAATTGCATGATCTTGTTTCTTTCTGAGTGGTGCTGTTGTTCGTAGGCTTGTTAGATGTCTAAGTTTCTGATGTAGGAACCTTGGGATTCTTCCAGGGTTTCTTTCCTTGTCCCTTTGTAGATGTCATAGCCGCTATAGTTTCTTTCATTATTGACGATGTCATCTCTTCCCTTCTGAGTCCTCCATTAATTAGGCATTCCTTAACTGCTTCCAATTTAGGTCCTTCTTTAGGTGCTAAGGCATTCAGCGAGATGATAGTGGCCTCCCACGAATCTGGCAATGTTCCAATTAACATATGTGCTAGGATCTTGTCTTCTAGAATGCAGTCTGCCTTTGAAAGTTTGTTCACTAGTTCTTGAAACGTACATAGATGTTCAGTTATAGGAGTTCCTTCTTTGTACTTTAATCTCATCAATCTTTTGAAAAGAAAACCTTGAGATTGAGTAGACTTTGGCTCAAAGATACTTTCCAGCTTCTCCCACATTTTCTTGGCATCAGTCTCCTTGGCAGCATGATGATAGTTAGCGCTATCTATCCACTGCCTAACAAATCCGAGTGTTTGGATGTGCTTCATGTCCCACTCTTCATCAGTATACTTCTCTGGTTTTTTGTCTCCAAGCTTTACATGTTTATACAAGAATATGCAATAGAGCAAATCCAACATCCTATTCTTCCACTCCGGGTAATTCTTGGACATCAATTTGATCATCGAGTAGGGTTCTCCAGCCATTCTCCTTTCTTGATACAAGATACGTTTTCTTTCTTGTTTTTCTTTGATTTCAATCTTCTCTTTTTCAATGCTGAGATCTCGGTCTTCAGTCTTAATATCCGCAGGGTCACGGACCTGCATGGGCCACCACTTTGATAAGGGATCACCAGCTCCCTGTTCTTATGATTGAATCAAAGTTCTTGGTATTACGATCTGATTTTGCGCTCACTTCTTTGCTTTCAATTTCAGGATTTGTGGAGAACACGAGGTTTTACGTGGAACCGGAGAACCCGGAGAAAACCACGAGGACCAGGTTCGTACCTTGGTCCGTAATTCACTATAAACTTTTCGAATTTGCAGGTGATGACTTACAGTTTACAACATACAACTCATTCTTGATCTGACTTTTCCTTCCAGGTTCCTTTCCCGTGAACAGCTCACGCTCCGATCAAGGTAAGCCTTCCAAGTACTTGTAGGCATCGGTATCTTGATTTGTTTCAGTGAGTATTTCCGATGATCAGTATGATTGCTTGATTAATCAAGTGAAAACCGCATTCTGCTGGTTATAATTCCAGCATTTTTATCTTTATCTCGTTAGTGGGCTTCTTATTGGGCGACCCACTTTGGTTCACCTTCACAGCAAATGGGTTGGACAGTTTTGGGCCTGCAAAACAAAAATAATCAAAATTAGGTTAACGTTTGTTTTTCGTCAGTGCTCTTACAATTTAAATTATATATTATAGTATTGTTGGCTTGCAAACCAATCCATGTCTGTTTGCTATTTTTTTTTATTTTAGGTTCGTGATTTGATTTTTTAATCTTTCTAACTCCACTCGAACTTGACTTCGTTAAGAAAACAAGTTGGAACTCTAGTTTTGATCATCTCCACTGAAAATATTAGCAAACCTACTCAATTAGTTTGCAATCTACAGTTTAAGATAATTAGAAATATTAAAATCAAATCTGAGATAATAATCAATGTTCACCAATTTATCTAAAGTTTCGATTAAGATGAGTGCTTAATAATAAAAATAATTCATATTTTTCTCTATCTATAAAATATAATTCGTTTCTGTAGCCAAAAACATACAATATGCACAAGCAAGAACACACAAAACGAAAAGTGTAAAATGTCACATTATTTATTACCAGACAAAATTGCGCCTAAACAAGATTGATTTTGTGTCCCTGCACAGCATCACCTATATCTTGGAATATATCCGCCTGTGTTTTCGCTTGAGCCTTCGTTTGTGAGACGACAAACCGAACGGATCAACCCACTTTTTGTCATCCTCCACAGCTTGATCCCATCGCTTCTTAAATGTTTCGAGTTCATACATCGACTGTCTTCGTACCTGCATCACACATTATCATGTTTCAAGACTCGTAAACCGAAAATATGATATCGGACTGAAGCAGATAGAATCTAACCTCTACTCTAACATCAGAACCTCTCCTCTGCATAAATGGGACAAGTAAAAAACATGTTAGAACAGAGGACAAGTAAATGAAACAAAACAAACTCTTACTCTCGCTGCATCTTCGGGTATTCGAATCTGCATCCACGTGTAGATAACAGTTTAGTAATACGAAAAAGCTGAATGCGAAAAGTAAGCAAGTTTATTTTACATTGACCTTCTTTAGGGAGGATCCTCCCAAAGTTTGTATACCCTGATGAATAACATATTCGCTATCAACTATACCAACTTTTCTTGTACGATCTCCCTAGACGATTAATCAAAAAAATACAGTGTATCCCCATTTTCGATTCATAGTTTGTTCGAACATCAAAACAAGAATGAAATAACTTCAGGAATTTTCTAGTCTTACTTGGGCACAGTAACCAAGTTTCATATCCATCCCCCATCCATGAACAAGATCATTCTGCACATAATAATACTTTGTAATAAATCTAGACAATATGGTGTAAATTTCAAGATAAACACGAAAGCATATGACCCGATAAATAGAAACACTAAACCTGTATCAAAAGCCAAGCACATTGCCAAGCTGATCTAGAAAATACAGGTGCCATCCCTTCAACGAATCTGTGAAAATTATTAAACTATTCATCAAGTTCATGCCAGTTTGTCTTTGTATAGATATTTCATGTTCGGATTTTCCTTTGCAATACTGATTAAAAGCTCACCCTGTGCAAGGAGGACCTTCACTGTCTTCTAAACATTTGATACTACCTCTGGAATCGTATACTCGTCTGCTCGAAAAAGAGAAGGATATGATCAAACTTATTGAAAATAGAGTAGAAACTAAGATCGATTCATGAAATTTACCTGTGGAATAGGTGCATTCTGTTTCTCACCGTGATTCGATGATGTATTTCAGTAGAATTAGGATCCAAAGCTGGCTGAGAAATTTCAAGACGTTCTGATTTTATGATATCGAGATACCTAAAGAAGATCAAAAGAGAACCGATAAGAATGAAAATAATCATGCATAGAGAGATATGAATATAGCACCTTCCAGGGTGGAAATTCTGCACTCCCAAATCTTCATCCCAAAGAAAAATGTAGTCGTATATTGAGACAACAGCAGGATGCAAAAAGCGTTTCGCAAACCACCTAATCATTAGAAAGTTAATCCAGGGACATTAGAGCCTTGAAAATGCACAATCTAGGCAGAGGACTATCCTTCATTACTTAGTCTCACCATTTTGTCTGGTTATGAGCAACAACATGTACGGCTTCTTGACTCCATTCCAAATCCCACCATCGATCCATGCTTTTATCGTAATGAAACAGAATGACAGTAAAGTTTTCTGGAAGAAACTGAAAGAAACAGAATTAAGGCAACAATGAGATAATTTCAGAGTGCTTCTTTTCAGTACCTTTTTAACAATCTCATCGACATTTTTCTTTTGTTTAATTCCAACAGGCATAGCAAGCAAATAACGAGAACTATTATTTTCCTGAAATCTCCGAAAACATAAGGCTAAATGCTCAATCACATAGAAAATCCCACAATATAACATTGCTGTACAAGGTAACAGAAATAAAGGAGATATTTTAAACTGCAAACCTTTGATTTCGAAGTGATTGTCATCCATAGAGGCTTTAGCTCGAGGTCGGAGCTTGGTTCGATTATTCCATGCGGCAAACTACTTAAGCTTGAGGTACTCACAACCCCATCCTATGTTTAATCAGAATACAGATCCTTAAGATTTCGAGGGCATGAAAAAACTACGAGACAATTAGTACCTTCAATGAGTAGTATAGTACATCTGATTCCATCTGAAGAAAACAGTACAAAAGAAGTTGGAAATTCATTATCAACAACCCAATTTCAGAAAAAAAACGAAACAATAGTCCTCAACATCATACCTTAGTTGCTTGATATTGATAATACGATGTTCTATATATCACTAACAGCATTAAAATAGAGATTATTCCCACCAATGGAAGCTGTTTCATCTTAGAACCGCATATTCCCTGCATCAATGGAAAGAAGCGATACAGAATCTTCACATAGCATGAAGATAAACATAAAAATCAAACAGAATGAATTACACCTATTTACCCCTTCAAGTAAAAAATACTTCTTCTTTGCAAGCCATCTCCAAGAACCTGCTCTTTTCATAGCTAACAAGAAGCAGAGCTCAATATATATACAGAGTAACCACTCCTAGAGAAAAACTTAAAAATATATTATAAATACGTTTATCAGTATCCGCATCCTATTTTTCATTACAAATTAGTTGAAACAACATTTTTAAAACCTAAAACTAGTTAAAGAGAGAAAGCTTACTGGACATGCAAATTTATAAGCAGAAAAAAATATGTTCTTTTTTGTCTCTTTATTCAGAAGCTTGATTCAATTTAAACCTGATTATACTCTCACTAAGAACAGATGCCAGCCAACCCAAACAAACCCTTCAATCCACCACCGGAAAATAAGAAAAAAAAAAGAAACAGAGCATAGAGTTAAACCCACAACTTTCAATCCAAAGGGTACACGAAAAAATCGTAGATTAAAGAATTTGCATGATTAAAAAACAACAAACCAAAATACCCGGAACTTTGTTTTTCAATGACACAGAACAGAGTCTCTGGGTATACCTCAATATACATAGAATCGATTATCACGAAGTAACAGCCGCAATTACATCTGAAGCTGAAATCAGCTCCCAAAACAGCCTCTCTTTTCAGTCGATACCCGTGATATATGTATGTATATTATTCACGGATTCAAAAACTTCAACATAAACTTTACACAATCCGAAAAGAGCGTGTTTTTTTGTAAAAAAACAGCCCAACGGAAGAAGAGGAAGAGTTACACTTGCATTCCACGTAACAGAAATGGGAAAATAACGAAGAAGAATTCCAGCGCGTCGGATATGGGCGCCGTGTTCACTAATTTGCAATTAATTTATATTAATAATTACAGAAAAAGGTGGTCAGTCCTAATTTGTTGGACAGCCAACCGCGGAACCGTTTAATCGAATCGAATCGAATCGATTTTAATCAGTTAAACGGTGTCGGTTATATGGTTAATTGTTTTTGAGGTTCGGTTAATTATTATGCGGTCCGTAATCGATTTATTTATAACTATCGATTTTGATGTCGGTTAACCGATTAAATTATTTAATTAATATACACAATNATATAACCACATATTTAAATATTAAAATAGTATAATACTCAAATAAAAAGTTACATTTTGTACTTTCAATGATTAAATACATATTCAAAAAAATCCATATAAAATAAACAAAATTCGATTAAAATATTGAATTAGTTTATCAATTCGAAAGAGTGTCGTATTAATTGATTCGTTTAAGTTTTTTAAAAAATTTATTGTAAATTGAAATGATTTTATAATTTAACAAAAAGAATTTGAATAAAGAGGTTATGTCGTGCGGGGTACGCATAACGGTCATGGGAAACACGTTACCCTTCTAATTTAATGATTTAGTATTGATCCTGATGTACACGTGTACGCTTTTTATTGGATGTAGGATTAAATATTACGTGTTCTTCTCTATAAAATAAATTAAAATATGTACATTATTTCATGATCTTGATTTATTATATGATCGTAGGCGTGTGGGTAATTCATTGATCGCCTGATTATTATTTAATGCACGTGCAAAAACACTAATTGTTTTGTTGTAAAATTATAATGTCTTGTGACACGTGTTAATTAATTCATAACTACGTCATTACAACACAGCCGGTCCAGACAACCAAACCGGGTGATGGGTTGGACTTTGTTTCCCAGCCTTGTGATTTTTGGACAGGTTTGGCATGTGGTCTAGATTACTTGTATGTGTTGATGTCACGATTATGAGTTCTTAAGAATCTCGATAATTCATGAACATACAAAACGAATTTGTATTTGTATTATTTCGTTCATAATCAAATATAAATATTTCTCGAACAACAAAATGAGTTCGAATACAAATTCAAATGAATAGAAACATGTTTGCGAACATTTAAATTTGAGTATTATTATACTATTTTGTAAGGACATGAATGAACGGATCCAAACAAAAACTCGAACATAAAATTAACATATCCAAATACAAATAAATATTAACACTAACATAAAACAAACTTTTAAAAATATGAGTAATTTTTGAATAAGTTTTTTCATTCAAATTATAATATAATGATTTATATTGATGCATCTTGAATGACATTCCCTATCCACAAAAAAATAAGTTATAAAATTTAGATAATTTAAATGAGAGATTTTATATGTCGAATAAATACCGATCATTCTAAAATTGAAATGAGTTAAAATTATATGTAATATTTCATGTTTGCAACTATAAATAGTATATTTTCAAAAAATATTTTATCTAAAAAATATATATGCACAATTTGATTCCATTCGTACTAATTACTTATTATAATGTGAGGATTATTTTATTTTTCTTTTGGTGAGTACATGAATCATATTACGAATAGTGGATTCCCGTACTTATACCCAATTCGCATTATCATGTAATAAATTATTATAATATAGGACATGCGAGTTGATGATAAAGGTATTTTAAATATTGTTAATTTATTATTTCTGAATATAGATATAATGATAATTGTCATATTTAAAGGTGATTATTGAAATATCAATTATATTTCAAATATAAAAATTGATCATCTTTAACAATTTGTTTTGAAGAAATCAATATACTTTCTCAATTTGTCCTCTTACCCAAATTTATTATCTCAAATATAAACCCCACTCGTACGTTTATCTCAAATATGATTTTCTTAATAATCATATTTTTTAAGGGTTAAATTAGTTATTTTATGAAAATCATGGTCATGTTACGTTAATTTTGTCTAACAATTTTCCAAAATGTGATTTATGAGATTTCCGTAATCCGGTACCACGAACTTGGGTAGACCTCAGATTAGTCAAGCCAACCCAAATGACATAAGTCGAACTTGGAGGTCCAGATCCAACCCATGCGAATGGACGGCCCGATGAGAACAGTCAGACATAATCTTAGTGATCGAGACCGATCGATGGAATCACGCGCTCTCCTCCTTATCGAGATCGATCGGTCCATGACTCACAGACTACGCTTCGGGCCATCCACACTCCTCAACATGCGATAATAACATCTGATGATCTTGTTAGAAGCATGCCTGACATAGTTGTACGAGCCTCCCCTAGTCTGGAGACAGCCGGCTAGTAGCGCCGAAAGCTCTAACGCCGCGCAGCCAGCTAGAGTTACGACCGACGGCTGTCTCGCCCGACACGAGCCGACCTAGCCGCATGGGACAAGTACAAAACGACATCATACTGTTCACACAGCTGGAAGAGTCTATAAAAGTGACACTTGGGAACGAAAACATCTTATTCTTTGGTTTTTTTCTCTTGCTTCCCTTACGTTTCCTTTCATTGGTTGTATCTAAAGAACAAATATGGCTTGTGTATTGAACAGCTTGGTTATTGGATCGGCTAAGAGCATTTTCAACTCTTAATCAAGTGATTTTTTCCTCTTTTCCAGGGGTTTTCCACTCTAAAATTGTCATGTCTTTTTCCATTTAATTATAGATCGTTTCCCTTCTTACAAAACAAATTAAAACCGAGTTCGTCTTGCAACAAACCGGACAACTTTTGATACCTCTGGTTTTCAGACCACAACATTGATCATTATTAAAATAATTATATACCAAAATTATGTCAAGTCAGGGTGTAAATTAATCCTTTCGTGAATTTTCAATTTTTTTGAACCGTGTCGAGCTCGTTTCGAGTTCTAACTTTTAACGAACCAAATATCAAACCTCAAAATTTCTATTTAAACGAGTCAAGTGACTTAACAAACCAATAATATATATATTGGTTATGTTATGCATGCGTTTTGAAAACTGAAATGCAGTTTGAAAATGTGTTTTCAGAACGTGATTATAAATCAAGAATGCATTGAGTGTGCTGTAATTGATAAATTGAATTGCAGAACAAGAATAATATTATGTATAAAATTGGATTTATCCAAATTAGATTCATCGACGCTATTATCTACATGACGAAAGAAATTATGTATGGTTATATTTGTACGTTAAAGATACATGAGAATGTACAACTTACAAATATGTCAAACGACATTGTAAATGTGAAATTGTTGAAGGTGAAAGAAAATATGATTTTTTAGATGATATATTTATAATTTAAATAATGAGAATGCATTCTAATTTCCAGATCCAACCTCCTACTACATTCTGCATTCAAATAACAATTTGAAAATGCATTATATTTATAATCAGAATGTAAATGCTGTAGTATTCTGTAAAAACTGTAATAATGTATTCTAATATCAAAATGCATTTTGAGAATGCATACAGAACATAGTCAATATAATACTTGGTTCAACTTAAATTCTTACTTGTTTTTAAGTCCTAATAGCTAAGGGGTTTGCTATGACATTTTACTATCGGTCTACCGTCATTGAATCTTTTTTCTATATTTCAATATTATGGTGTGCTGACGTGTTATGAGATTTGGTGGGGATATAATAAAAGTTGATTTATAAATATATATTTCATAAAATTGTAGTATTATAATCGTGATTTTTTAATGATGAACGCATCCTTTTGTTTTGTATGCATTAAAAAATCACAATATGATAATTTTACCGCTATTTTAATCGAGAAACCAAAAAAACTCATTTTGTAAATTAAATTAGATATTAATTTTGAATCTTAAATTCGTATTCGAACCACTGTTTTTAAACCCAGCTCAGTTCGTCTGGGTTGGGCGGTTGGCCCGTCACCCAATCCATTGGGCGAACGGGTTGATTGGCCGGAATATTTATTTTTTAATAAAAATAAATAACATTTTCAACAACGGTTCAGTGACCCATTAAATTTTTCGGTTCATGGACGAAATCGTATTTAAGAACAATGATTCGAACTAAACCCGAACCTCAATCGAACCAAACTTTGAATCCTAATTTTTGATATTTTCGAATCCAAACTAAACCTTCTCTAGTTGAGCATAATCTAACATTAAAAAACATGTAGATTTAGCTATGCTTAATTCATTTACACCCCAATCTCAATGATAACCATTGATATGGTTTCAAATTGGATTATAAAAATGAATTGTGTGTGGAAGTGATGTAGAAAAGAACACTTGTTTCACCGCTGGCTTTTTGTTAATATTGAAAAATCCAATGTTTGAATACCGGCTACCGGTATACCGTCGATATACCGGATATATCGGCAATATATCGGAATTTCGGTCATCTCGTTGAACACCGGTATAAACGAAATTTCGGTCATCTCGAACGAAATTTCGTCCGAGATTAAAACACTGAAAAAATCAAGCGAATGATGATATTTTACATTACATCTTTAAAAAGTGGGTTGTTATAAATAATGAAGAATAAAGAAGCACCATTTCATTAGAAAAGAGGGGGTCAAACTTGCCCGGTATATTATGAGAAAATGGAGTCATTCGTCCTCGTAGTTTGATAGTTATGATATATTTAGTCATCGAAGTTTATATGTGGTGTTTTCCATCTCCGTACTTTTTGATATTTGGCAAAATTAATCATCAAAGTTCATATTTAATCATCTAAATTAAATCGAGCAAAACAAAACAAGTCCCCCATAGTTTACATGCATTGGCAAAATTGATCATCGTAATTTCGAGAAATTGGCAAAATGAGTCATTCGAAACCCTTACTGCTCCACTGAAGTTCCCCATCGTTTTGTCTTCGTCTTCGTTTTTTCGTTTCTTTGTTTGTATCGCCCGTTACCAAAGTTGAAAGACTTTATTTGCACAAATTACAAATATCGAGGACTAAATTTGTTACATACATACAACATTGAGGACCAACTTTTCCAAATGTGAGAAAATATGAGGACTAATTTTGACACACATAAAGTTAAAGGATTTAATTTGCCACAATTGCCAAAGTAGATGAATCAAAATTACCAAAATATAAAATTACGAGTATCAAATTTGTGCATCGCACATATATTATTGATTGATATATATTTTTACGTTATTACATATCAAGTAATAGCATTTATGTCTAAACATAATAGATGTGATATTATTCCGTATTTATCATTACCAAAATATATAAAATAAATTAAATTTATTACAACATGTGATGAAATTTATGGGGAAACATTGATAAATATGCATCTTATGATAAAATATTGTACTTGAATTTGAATCATATGTGGTTCATAACTTAATATTTTAAGATTTATATATTATTTATTTTTAATATAAACACTCATCATCACTTTCTGAAAACAGATTCTCTTAAGTTTTTCAATTCACTTTCCACTGTTTTGGTGCTCCTAAGCATCATAGTCTTGTTGAATTTAAAAATAATTTTGAAACAAATAAATAATGAGTTTGTTTGGTATCCCAATAATAATAGCAGTGTGGTGAGGTGAGATCGTCATATCGTGATTTTATTAAGACGCACAAAACAAAAAGATAATTACGATGTTATTATCGTTAAAAAATCATGATATGATAATCGCTGCTAAAACCAACTATATCTACATCGTGATTTTGGAAATTACTTTATTACCCATTATATATAATTTATTTGTTTTTAATATTAAACATAAAAGGGCATCTTAGTTTTTATTTAAATCATGATCGTAATATCATAATTTTACCAAACACATTTAAAAAATCACGATTACCATATCTCACCACACCTCATCACACCGCAATTTTAAAAAATTATACCAAACAAACCTAATCTTAATTAGTTTAATTGTGCAGGGCAAGTCAAAATCGTACAGTTTTTATGGATATGGGCCGTGTTTCATTGTAAAGCCCACTTTAGATGCCTAGTAAAATGTAAGAAACATTTAAATTAAATATTACTAAATATATCTACAACAATTTGAAAGATAAAAACATTTGATTCGAATAAATTCATTCAAACCAAATATTTTAATGATCATACAGATGGGGTAGATATGAAATTAAATTATGATTGTGACGATAAAAAATACTATAAAATTTTATGATAATGATGCAATGTTATGTCTTTTATTTAAATAGACTAGATACTATTCATATAATAAGTAAATTAATTAAATACTTATCATATTTAAATACGACAATTTTGATAGAAAATAATTTAATTTTTCCCTCTTACAAGAGAATTTTATTTTGATATTGTCCACATTTGAATAATAACACACATCTCTATTCCCTAATTAAATAAAATACCACATTTTTGTAATTATTATTAAATAAACCTTTGGAATATAATATCTAGGGGTGAGCAAATACTTTTGAATACCAAACATCATACCAAAATTTTGTTATTTCGGTATTTGGTATTCGGTTTGGCAGTTGATTTTATGAAATTATGCTATTTGGTTTGATATTCAATAATATGAATAAAAATTCGGTAAATATCGAATACCAAATTAATTTTTAAAAAATATATATTTTAAAAAAATTTTAAATTGCAATAATCATTCAATTATTAATATTAGATTGAATGTAGGGTTTTAGGGTATTATTCTAATTTCTATATATTATTATTATAATAGGTAGACGAGTCTTTGATTTTTATAGAAGTTATTTGAGTTTGAAAAGTATGGAGGCACTTATATGCACTCAAGATTGGCTCTGTGGACTACATTATAATGATATTGAAGAATATCAATATGAGTAAGATAATTTTGAGAATTGTAATTTAGTTTCCACATGAGTAAACTATCTGATGAGAACTCTATGACCGGGTACCCTGTAGTGGGCGAAGCCCGATAGCAGTTGGGCCGACTTAAATAATCAGAACGAACACTTACAGCCCACTTACACCTTCACAAAGAGCAGCCCGATGTTCAACACATAGGACCGAAGATAACCTTAGTAAATAAAAGCGTTATCTACCAGCTGGCTCCGGGGTTCGGTCCGAACAGTTACAAAACGGTTGCAGACTCACGCGCTCCACGCTTCGGGCCCTGTCACGTTTATCATGCTTCGGGCCCAATCACGCAGACCACGCATCGGTCCCAGCCTCGTTTTACATCTTGCGATAACAACCTCTAACAAACTTGTCAGAGGCGGTTACAGGACGTGGATTACACTCGCCGGCAACTCTATAAATACAGGGCAAGACGAAAAAAAAGACAGGACCCTTTGGACGCAGAAGAACAGACTGTTACCCTTCCGAATTCTTCCTGCTTTCTTTACCTCGTCATTTTCATTAACCTGTCTTGTATGAACTCTGATTTATTTTATTAGTGAGCGGGCTAAGAGCATAATCAGCTCTTAGTCGAGTGGTTTTCACCCCAATTCACGGGGTTTCCACTATATATTGCCGTGTCTTCATTTTGGTTTTTTAGCTTTTAATCGTCTTCCTCATTTTAAAGAAATCAGAACCGAGTTCGTTTATCGAACGAACCGGACGACTGTTGGTACCCCCTAAAAAGGGACCATAACAGTTTGGCGCCGTCCGTGGGGACGATTTTTTCTAATCCCATTTGAGTTTTCTACCTGGGATAGGATAATCAAAGGCATGGCAACTGTAACTCCAACAAATGATAGTGACGTGCTTCCCGATAGTCTTCCAGCACCAACATTCACATTACAGGATTTGGAAGCTGTCGTAAGGAAGGTGGTACTGGAAATTACGGCGGAGAAAAGTGGAACAGAACCACCGGCTATCTCAAGCCATGTTTCTAGAGACAGAGGATATAAAAGTGATACCGACGAACGCAGCACTGATGAGGAAGAAACCTTCAGGCGTGGCGTCAACACGAGGAGGCCTAGATATCGATCTACTCCTCCCACTCCGGCTAGAGCTCTAACTCCCGCTCCTGGAAATGACCAGGAGCAGATGCAGCGACGAATAGATGAGCTCACCAGGGAGTTGGAGAGTATGCGCGCGCTGAAGGATTGCGAACCGAATCTGAGACGCAATCCTGGCTTATTTAACAGGGCCATGGAGGCTCCTATCAGGCGAAGTAAGGATGACGATTGGTGGCATAATTTGCATGCTGTCCAAGCGTCATCCCAGCAATCTGAAGGCGTATCTGCCGCCTTGGGAGATTTGATGCTCCCCTTTTCAGAAGAAATCTGGGCAGCGGTCCCAGATCGACATTATCGCAACCCCGAGGGGTTGCCGACATTCCGAGGCGACGGTGATCCTATTGATCACGTTGCTGATTTTGAGTTACGGATGGGAACAGTTCGGGCCTCGGATTCACTTAAGTGACGCATCTTCGCGGCAGGATTGCAAGGCGACGCCCGAACCTGGTTCAAAAATCTGCCGGCCCGATCCATACAGCCGTATGGCGGATTTATTTTGGCTTTCTCTGAGCAATTCGCTCCAAATGTAGGACCGCCCCGAAGCAGGCAGGAACTATACCAGCTAAAATATATTCCGGCGAAAATGAGTCTTCGGTCCTTTATGGAGAAATTCAACAGGACCGCCCGAGGCATCAAGCTCGAGCTTCGGAATAAAATTGATATTCTACAGCAGGTCTTAGGACCATGCGGCCTTTCGGCCAGTTTAGTAAAGAGCCCACCATCTACCTTGGGGAAACTGCTTCAGAAAATCAACAAATATATTAAGGTAGATGAAGCGCTGGGGCTGGGTTATCGAAAGCCTAGCAGGAATTCTGAGCCCGCAGGTGATCCTCGGGTTTCCTACCCTAAGAAACAGTCGCGAGAAGTAGCGGCTGTAAATGAAAAAGATGTCCCCCCGAAGAAGGAGGACAACCGGGTGTATTGCGAGCTTCATCATAATCGCGATCATCTAACCTTGAAGTGCCCGTTGCTGAAAGAGACGGTGGAAGCAATGGGTAAAGAAAAGCCCGACCAAAACGGTCAGAAGGGCAAAAGAACGGAATCCCCCCGAAGGGGCCATCAAGGTGACGATCGTCACAAGCCGAGGGGAAGAGATAATCGGGGACAGCCCCGAAACTATAATGATCGGACCGAGGACCAATGGTCTCCTCCGCCAGAGCAGGAAAGAGGCCAACACGGTCGCGAGAACCGTGGTCAGGGCCGAAGAAGAAGATGGCGGGGCCGTGGCGGCAGAGCCCCGCAAAATGAAGGTGGGAGACAGGAGCACGCTGCTCCCCCACCTGTTGAAAATGGTGCCCAACCTCCTCGAAATGAGGCGGCACCTAGAGAAGTGGCCGGAGATATTTATGTTATCTCCGGCGGTTTGAGAATAAATGAGTCGGTCCGGGACCGAAAGAGAACGGCGCCCGGAGACTCTGCTGAGAGCTCCGAATCTGTGGCGCTTGTAAAGTATGATCCCATGGATCGGTCCTCTATCTTCAGAGAGGATATCGCCTTCACCCCGGCTGATCGGGAGGGGATCATTGATCCCTGTGACGACCCTCTCACCATTACAGGGGTCATCGGGAATCGTCGTGTCCACAGAATCCTGGTGGACACTGGGGCTTCATGCAATCTGATGAAGCGCGAAGTCGCCGAAATGTTGGGAGCAGTCGCTCATGATCTGCCAATCGCCAACATAACTCTTTGGTCGTTCGACCAAAGAAGTGTTATTCCTTG
This sequence comes from Utricularia reniformis, assembly GCA_009725065.1. Classification (NCBI taxonomy): domain Eukaryota; kingdom Viridiplantae; phylum Streptophyta; class Magnoliopsida; order Lamiales; family Lentibulariaceae; genus Utricularia; species Utricularia reniformis. The sequence goes on from RWGZ01001514.1 coordinate 563,149, forward strand.
TGGGAAGATGTTATTCCCCGTTACCCTTGGAGA
>RWGZ01001514.1:564183-610840 GCA_009725065.1 Utricularia reniformis
GTTTATTCTGAAGTTAAGATGAACTACTTCGTTGAAATTAAAACTTGTTAGTTTATTCCGAAGTTAGTTATATCAGTTCACTCTGGTAATTAAAACAATTAAAGCTGAAGGAAAATGGAGGAAAATTTTATATTAAACAAAAGGAATGGCAGATACAAAGTAATATCTAATTAATCTGCCCCTCCTTTTGGTCCTCTGCTTCGGGCTCCTGGGGTTCGGTCCTTTAGGCGAGCCGCTTCAACTCTTCTTCTTGATCAGCCACCTTCTGGTTGACCACTTTCTCCATCTCTTCAAAAAGATAGAAGAAATGGTCATCCTCTAGCACAGGCTCTTCCAAAGTTGGAATGACCTGGAACTTGTCATCCTTCTCCAGTGGCTTGATCATCTTCCATCGCTCGTCCGAAGGGGAAAGCCCGAACGTCTGGATAACCTGCTCTCGCATGTTATCCAGATACTTCGCAGTGTAAACCCCATGTATGTTGTCCGCTAAAGCGAACAACAACGGGGACTGAGCGAACCCCAGGACCGCCTCCCGAACCGAACCTTCAGATGAAGTGCGGGCCCTCGTCAACTCCTCATCCAAGGCTGCTTTTTCTTCTTGGGCCCGAAGGAGAAGCTCGTTCAGCTTATTCCTCTTCTCCTGGGCCCGACCTTGGACTTGGTTGATTTCTTCATCTTTGGCCTGCAGCTTGGCCTCCAGATCGTTTATTCGCCCCTGAGCTACTTCCCCCACCTTCTCTAGCTCAGTGACTTTATCTGCTAAGAGCGAGACCTCCGTCCCTGCTCTTAGCAGCTCATTGTCCAATCGGTCACGGTCCTCCCGTACCGTGACCAATTCCTCGTGCTTGATCTCAACTTGCCTTTTTGCAAGGTCAAGTTGCTCTTGGACTTTCTGAGACACAACGCCATCACCTTGGTAATTCTCCATGGTGATAGCCGTTGTAAAAGCTTTCCTCAACATCTGCAAAAGACAATACATGGTTAAAAATAAAGCTTCGAGCCTCCAGGTTAACTAAGAATTACCTTAGATGTGAGGTCAAGAAAGCTTTCCATGATATCTTCCCCAGATACGTCCGCTTGGACGTTATTTGGGTTCTGCTCCCCAAAAAGGCGGAAGTCCTTCACAAATGCACTCCGCCAGGAGGACAACTTCCTCCCATTGCTGAACCTGTTCAACAGATCCAAAGCAACTCCCCAATCGGAGTTAGTCTTCGGGCCCTGCCCAGGTTCCTTCAAAACGATCCCCTTGTTGGGGACCGGAGCGCGACCTCCCTTCTTCAGCCTCTTCGGCTCCTGCGAGGGTTCTGCTTCGGCCACCCTCTTCCCTTTTCCCAAGGGGACCGGCGGCAGGGAGACGTTCGGCTTAAGCTGAGGGCCGGGGAGAACCTTCTCCACGGGAACGGCTCCCTGCAGCAACAAAGTAATAGTCTTAGCGTGAATAAAAGAACTATTACCGATTTGATAGAGGCTGGATAAGCTCAAAGAACGAATCCGAGCCTTTATCACCTCCTCTACTACTCCAAATACCCGAAAGGCAGGCCCCTCTCCGCTTGAGGATTGCCCGGTGCAGCGAAAGGTCAATGTGCCCGCGCTGGTTGTTTGGACCGGGGGGTTCCCTGATCCCGAAGGGACCACCGTGCCTCCCGTTGCCGATTCACTTGCTTCGGCGCAGCCCGATGCTTCCCTTTGTCCCTCAGAAGGACGGACCGAAGTAGCTGCCATACGTTTAAAGCGGGCGCTCGGCATCGTCTCAGTTGAATCTGCAAAACGGATACATAATGATCAGGATTAAGTAAAACACAAGTACTATCTCATACCCGATCCTTCTGATGGATCTGAATCTGAGCTAGAAGATAAAACCCCCTTCGGGGCTGGGGCTCCGGTCCTACCCGCAACACCTATCTCTATTAATCTTCTCTCCCGAAGCAGATCTATTCGCTTAAGGCGTGCTTCGGGAGGGGGGAACAACGCAAGAGTGTTTGCGGTGTCCGTGCGGGAGGGGTTGAACCTGCTTCGGTCCAATTGCCCTATGCGTGGGTGTGTTATGCGTGGCCATACTTTCAACAGATCCTCTTGCGGAACTGTCATCCACACATAACAAACCTCCCACGCATGAAGAGACTCCTCTTTATCTACAATTGCGCACTCCTTGGTGCGCACCGCTATATAGTATAACTTACGACACCCCAACAGACCTTTTCCCTTTCGAGACCCAACCAAGAACAGATTAAAGAAATGTTCTAAGGTTGGGGCCCGACGCTGTTGGTGACAATAAAAGATAAACACTATAATATACACATAACTGCCCGGGAATAACGCAAAAGTAGGGCAGTGAATCTCTTTAAGCACGGCCGCTACAAAAGGTGTAGTGGAAAACGAAGCCCGCACCTTAAAGAGGCGTAGCTTACTGGAATAGCGGACGCCGGCACATTCATCTTCGCCGGAAGGAAACAGGGAACATCTTCCTGTCCCTTCCAGATAGAGTAATGCGCCGGGATTGAAAACCTAGACCTAAATTCCTCAATGTCTAACTCAGACATAGAGGGATAACGCGTTTTATGAGGAGCCATAAGCGTTTACCTTAGAAAGAAAAGATTGGGAGGCGGTACGGCGAAATAGCGGTTGAAGGCACAGAGCTTGACTGCAAATTTTTTCTCACGAGAATGACGATGAGAATAAACAATGCCCAGAACCCCGATTTAAATATTAATCTCCCAACCAATGGTGCGCTGCCACGTAATACTGTCCACAACTGTGACAGTATGAACTGTACTCATCACGCCTTTTGAACTTTCGAATATGAAGAGGCGCGAGCTGGGATATTAATATTTAAAGAATATCAAGGGTAAATGATAATTTAAACCGATGTTAGTAAATTTTAAGCATAACCTGCCCCTGCTCTAAGGCAAAGATCGGTCCCCTGGACTCTCACTATCTACAGGTACGGTCCCCAGTTATGATGAATGTATAAACATCATGTGATCGGCCTTGTATCACCTCTACGATTGGCAATCAAGCCCGAGGGGCTAGTGATGAGAACTCTAGGACCGGGTACACTGTAATGGGTGAGGCCGATAACAGTTGGGCCAACTTAAATAATCAAAACGAACACTTACAGCCCACTTACACCTTTAGGAAGAGCTGCCCGATGCTCAACACAGCGGAGCGAAGATAACCTTAGTAAAAATAAGCTTTATCTGCCAGCTGGCTCCGGGGTTCGGTCCTAACAGTTACAAAACGGTTACAGGCTCACCCGTTCCACACTTCGGGCCCTGTCACGTTTATCATGCTTCGGGCCCGATCACGCAGACCACGCATCGGTCCCAACCTCGTTTTACATCCTGTGATAACAACCTCTAACAAACTTGTCAGAGGCGGTTACAAGACGTGGATTACACTCGCCGGCAACTCTATAAATACAGGGCAAGACGAAGGAAAAGACAGGACCCTTTGGATGCAGAAGAACAGGCTGTTACGCTGACGGATTCTTCTTGCTTTCTTTACCTCGTCATTTTCATTGGCATGTTTTGTATGTACTTTGATTCATTTCTTTAGTGAGCAGGCTAAGAGCATAATCAGCTCTTAGTCGAGTGGTTTTCACCCCAATTCACGGGGTTTCCACTATATATTGCCGTTTATTTACTTTGGTTTTTAGCTTTTAATTGTCTTCCACATTTTAAAGAAATCATAACCGAGTTCGTTTGTTGAACGAACCGGACGACTGTTGGCACCGCCTAAAAAGGGACCATAACACCCCTCATACTTTAACTTTACTGTTGCAGAGAGTAACATGCTCGGAACATGTCCCGCCCAAGCCAACCGTTAGCTTTTGGATGACTCGACGGGCCATATGCTTCCTGTATTAGCCAGGAAAAAGGTATGATGGAACAAATAGTAGGGAATGTAGCGGTAAAGTCTAGACAAGGAATAACGAGGGATACGGAACGAAAGAACGTAAAAGGAAACGAAGAATAGAAAAGTAAAGTAAAAGATAAAGGAGGGGTCAAAATCAAAAGAATGAGGGGTTAAAGTGTGAATTAGAAAAGTTAGGATGTCTATAAATAGGGGTGAGGAGACCCAAAAATGAGATAATTATCATTAAGACACGAAAATTCAAAAATTGTCGCGAAGAAGGAAAATTATCGCGGATTTTTCTGTAAAGCAATATTGTCGCGGATTTTCTGTAAGCAAGTATTGTCGCGGATTTTTCTGGAAGTGATTATTGTCGTGGATTTTTCTTAGAGTATTATTGTCGCGGAAATTGGACAAGAACAAATTGTCGCGAGAAATCAATGAAGTGAAATATTATCGCGGATTATGGTTCTAAAGTAGAATTGTCACGGATTTTGATTTTCAGCATAGAATTGTTGCGTATTTCTAGGAAGAAGTAAATTATCGCGGATATACTAAGTTTAAGTGTTTTCGTTGCGTCTCAACGTCGCATCGTGGGAGGAAAAGAAAACGTATGGTCTACGGTAATTACATAGTTAACAATAGGATAATATCGTCGGAATTCGAGTAACTAAAACCTGTTTCGAAATGCAGGAAAGCGCGGAAAGACTATAGCAAGTGAAAGCAAACGGAAAGTGGAGTGAACACAATATAGTAAGGGAAGGTTCAGGCATAGGGAACGGGATTGGGTTAATAAAGAAGAAAGAAAAGACACGAATGAACGAGGTAAATGGTAATAAGACTCGGGGTGAGGAATGATGGACCGTCCGACCGAACATGGCATCGTGCCTAGCACACGATTCGCCAAAGGAAGGGCATGCCTGATGAAGGGAACGAGAAGTTCCGAAGAGGAAAAGATTCGTACGAAAAAGTGCAGAACGGATCCGGGTGGAAAAGGGGGTAGCGCCAAAATATCCACACGGGGAAGGGAAGCATATGGCCCGTCGAGTCATCCAACATCCAACGGTTGGCTTGGGCGGGACATGCACCGAGCATGTTACTCTCGGTAACAATAAAGTTAAAGTATGATGGAAATGATAAGGGTAAAAGAAGAGGGAAGTAAGGAAACGGTTAAAAGGAATGATTCACGTGTGTGTGTACGGTGTAATTAAGAAATGAAAAGATAATGTGTAGCGTGTGTGAAGTTTTCTTTAATAGATTGTGACCGCTTTACAGATTTTGTAGGTGACGCGGACGAGGTATGAGAGGGGCATGGGAAGGAGGTCGTCGGTTGTCCGGTGACAGAGTCCGGTCCTTTGGGGAACACTCTAATTTATGCTGTCGAACTTTAATGTTTTCAAACTACGTTTTAAGTTTACATTCGAAGGTTTTCGTTTTATTTTGCACGTTTTAACAAAACAGCTAGGCCCACATTAGGGTTGTTACAAATGGTATCAGAGCGTAACATCGTTACTAAACCGGTAACGGTGCGGTCCTACATAGAACAGTCTAGGAAACTCGTAAGAGGAAATCCACCATAGGAAGGGATGGACATAGAATGTAACGGATGACATGAGTAGGCATAGATATAACGAAAGCTTAATGTAGGAATGGCGCCTAGGACGAGAGCGCATGGAAACCGAGAGGAGGATAGCAATGCATCAGAACAGGCACCGGCGACAGAGACTCCGTTTGCGGATTCATCGACGCCTCTAACGTTAATCCAGGAAAGTCTTAGGGATCTGTTCCAGACAATGGCGAGTTCCCTAGTTAGCGCAATAGACAGGGACAGATGGAGAGGGGAAACTCCGTGCAAATGGAACCAGTGGCAAGACCCTATGAGGGTAAGACCGTGCAAATTACATGAACCCCATGTAATTTGACTATGTTATCCAGATATATTCTGGCTAGCCTGTCCAATACGTACGTTGTCTTGACTGCTAAGAAGTGAGCCGCCTTCGTAAGAGTGTCCACCGCCACCCATATCGCGTCGTTCTTCCGTGGGCTCTTGGGTAGTCCTACCACAAAGTCCATGCCGATGCTATGCCATTTCCACTCTGGGATTTCTAAGGGTTGTAGATCGCCTTCCGGGCATTGGTATTCGGCCTTAACTTGTTGGCAGTTTTCCCATTTGGCCACAAAGTTTGCGATCTCGTTTTTCATTCCATTCCACCACCAGTGCGTCTTTAGGTCCCGATACATCTTAGTACTTCCTGGGTGAACTGAGAAAGCTGAACTGTGTGCCTCTGCCATAATCTTCTTACCAGAGCTAAGGAAGAAGATTATTGCAGAAGCACACAGTTCAGCTTTCTCAGTTCGCCCAGGAAGTACTAAGATGTATCGGGACCTAAAGACGCACTGGTGGTGGAATGAAATGAAAAACGAGATTGCATACTTTGTGGCCAAATTCGAAAACTGCCAACGAGTTAAGGCCGAACACCAACGCCCGGGAGTCGAGCTACAACCCTTAGAGATCCCAGAGTGAAAATGGGATAGCATTGGCATGGACTTTGTGGTAGGACTACCCATGAGCCCACGGAAGAACGACGCGAAATGGGTGGTGGTGGAAGGTCTTACGAAGGCGGCTCACTCCTTAGCAGTCAAGACAACGTACGAAATGGACAGGCTAGCCAGAATATATGTGGATAACATAGTCAAATTACATGGAGTTCAAGTAAACATCGTTTCAGATAGAGACCCGAGATTCACGTCTAGATTTTGGCAAAGTTTGCAAAAATCGCTCGGAACTCAGTTATGCATGAGCACAGCCTATCACCCAAAGACGGATGGTCAGATCGAGAGAACCAACCAAATTAAGAGCATTGGCATTTCTCCATATGAGGCATTGTACGGGAGGAAGTGTCGTACAACGCTATGCTGGGATGAGGTGGGAGAGAGAAAGACCACGGGAACAGAATTGGTGGAAGTCACCATTTAAAGGGTGGCCGTGGTACGAAAGAACATTAAGGCGGCACAGGACCGATACAAAAGTTGGGCAGACACATAAAGGAGACCCTTAGAGTTAAAGGTTGGGGATCGCGCCTACTTAAAGGTATCACCGATGAAGGGGGTGCTAAGGACCACAAGGACAGGGAAGCTGAGTCCCCGGTATATCGGACCATACGAGGTGGAACGAAGGATAGGAAACCTAGCATTTCAGCTGAAGCTTCCGGAGGAAATGGGGGGGATACACAACGTGTTCCATGAATCCCAACTAAGGAGAAAGGTGACTAAAGGAATTCAAGAATGTGTGGGGGAACCCATAGTGATAACCCCGGAACTAACGTACGAGGAAGTCCTAGTAAAGAATCTAGGCAGGGAGGAAAGAAGACTCAGAAACAAACAAATCCCCATGGTGAAAGTACAATGGTCCAATCAAGGAGAGAGGGAAGCTACATGGGAAACGGAACGAGAGATTAGACAAAGAGCGCCGGAGTTAATGGAAGATTTGTACCCTTCCTTTATCATTTGCTTTACTTTTCTATTTTTCGTTTCCTTTTACGTTCTGTCATTCCCGTATCCCTCGTTATTCTTTGTCTAGACTTTACCGCTAGATTCCCTACTATTTGTTCCATCATACCTTTTATTCCTGGCTATTACATCCCTCCCTACTTATTTTGAGTTTCGTCCGGAAACTCGTGCGTACCAATCTTCCATTAACTCCGGCGCTCTCTGTCTAATCTGTCGTTCCATTTCCCATATAGTTTCCCTCTCCCCTTGATTGGACCATTGTACTTTCACCATGGGAATTTGTTTGTTTCTGAGCCTTCTTTCCTCTCTGCCTACGATCTTTACAGGGACTTCCTCGTACGTTAGTTACGGGGTTATCTCTATGGGTTCCCCCACACATTCTTGTATCCTCAGTTGGGATACATGGAACACGTTGTGTATCCCCCCCATCTCTTCAGGAAGCTTAAGCTGATATGCTAGGTTTCTGATTCTACGTTCCACCTCGTATGGTGCGATATACCGGGGACTCAGCTTCCCTGTCCTTGTGGTCCTTTAGCACCCCCTTCATCGGTGATATCTTTAGGTAGGCGTGATCCCCAACTATTAACTCTAAGGGTCTCCTTTTTGTGTCTGCCCAACTCTTGTATCGGTCCTGTGCCGCCTTAATGTTCTTTCGTACCACGGCCACCCTTTAAATGGTGACTTCCACCAATTCTGTTCCCGTGGTCTTTCTCTCTCCCATCTCATCCCAGCATAGCGTTGTACGACAATTCCTCCCGTACAATGCCTCATATGGAGAAATGCCAATGTTATTCTGAAAGCTATTATTGTACGCAAATTCCACTAGCGGTAAGAAATCCTCCCAACCTCCCTTAAACTCCAACACACATGCTCTTAACATATCCTCCATAATTTGGTTGGTTCACTCGGTCTGACCATCTATATGTGGGTGATAGGCTGTGCTCATGCTGAACTGGGTTCCGAGTGATTTCTGTAAACTTTGCCAAAATCTAGACGTGAATCTTGGGTCTTTGTCTGACAAGATGTTTACTGGAAATCCATGTAAGTTGACTATTGTAACGACCGTAATTTGGGCCTAGTTGTTTTGTTAAAACATGATAATTAAAACGGAAATATTCGAAAGCAATTTAAAACATAGTTCAAAACATTAAAGTACGACTGCATAATTTAGAGTGTTCTCCGAAGGACCGGACTCTATCACCGGACAACCGACGACCTCCTTCCCCGTCCCTATCATATCTCACCTGCATCACCTACAAAATCTGTAAAGCGGTCACAATCTATTAAAGGAAACTTCACACACACTACACATTATCTTTCTTACTTCTTAGGTACATCATACACACACACATGAATCTTTTCACTTAACCGTTTTCTTATTTCCCTCTTCTTTTACCCTTATCTTTTCCATCATTCATTAACTTTTCTGTTGCCGAGATTAACATGCTCGGTGCATGTCCCGCCCAAGCCAACCGTTAGCTGTTGGATGACTCGACGGGCCATATGCATCCCTTCCCCGGGTGGGTACTTAGGCGCTACCCCTTTTTCCACCCGGATCCGTTCCGCCCTCTTCGTACGTATCTTTTCCTCTTTGGAACTTATCGTTCCCTTCATCAGGCATGCACTTCCTTTGGCGAATCGTGTACTAGGCACGATGCCGGGTTCGGTCGGACGGTCCATCCTTCCTCACCCCGAGTCTTATTATCATTTATCTCGTTCATTCGTATCATTTCTTCCTTCTTTATTACCCAATCCCGTTCCTTAAGTCTGAACCTTCCCTTACTATATTGTGTTCACTCCGCTTACCGTTTGCTTTAGCGTATTATAATCTTCCCGTGCTTCCCCTGCATTTCATAACATGTCTTAATTATTCGAATTCTGACGTTATCATCTTATTGTTAACTATGTGGTTACCGTAGACCTCACGTGTACTTTTCCTCCCACGATCCGACTTCGGGACGTAACGAAAACACTCGAACTTAGTATTTTCGCGACAATTCTACTTCTGCCCTGAAATTCGCGATAATAATACCCTAGGATTAAAATTCGCGACAATATTGCACTGGGATGAAATCCGCGATAATTTATGCCTTACTGGAAATCCGCGATAATTTTGCCTTCGTATATTTTCGCGACAATTTTGTTCTTCAAAATTTTCGCGACAATTCTTGCCTTCAACTTTTTCGCGATAATTTTATGCCGTGGAGATTTTCGCGATAATTTTCCTTCTTTGCGGGAATTTTCGGATTTTCGGGTCTTAATGATGATTAACCCATTTTTGGGCCTCCTCACTGTTATTTATAGACATCCTAACTTTTCTAATTCACACTTTGACCCCTCCTTCCTTTACTTTTGACCCCTCCTTTATCTTATTCTTTACTTTTCTATTCTTCGTTCCCTTTTACGTTCTTTCTTTACCGTATCTCTCATTATCTACCGTCTAGACTTTACCGTTACATTCCCTACTATTTGTTTCGACATACCTTTTTCTCGGCTATTACAACTATGTTATCCACATATATTCTGGCTAGTCTGTCTACTCCGTTCGTGTTCTTGACTGCTAAGAAATGAGCCGCCTTTGTAAGACGGTCCACCACTACCCATATCGCGCCGTTCTTCCATGGACTCTTGGGTAATCCTACCACAAAGTCTATGCCGATGCTATCCCATTTCCACTCAGGAATCTCTAAGGGTTGTAGCTCGCCTCGCGGGCGTTGTTGTTTGGTCTTAACTCGTTGGCAATTTTCGTATTTGGCCACAAAGTTTGCGATCTCGTTTTTCATTCCATTCCACCACCAGTGCGTCTTTAGGTCACGAAACATCTTAGTACTTCCTGAGTGAACTGATAAAGCCGAACTGTGTGCTTCCGCCATAATCTTCTAACTTAGCTCTAGCCTGTTTGGTACCATATCTGTTCATTTATTTGGATTAGCCCATTGCTTCCTTTGTTTATTTCTGATTTATCGTTTATATTTCCCTCTTTTCGCGTTACTAGTTTCTCGGGGTCTGATATCTGTGCTTCTAGTACCTCCTCCAGTATCCCTGGCTTCGCGGTAACAGTCTCTAACTTGACTTTGGTCGACTCTACCACTTCTAGTTGTAGGTTCTCCATTTCCCTTACCAACGTGTTTGCTAGCACGCCATGTGTCTTCCTGCTCAGTGCATCGACTACCTGGTTTGCCTTTCCGGGGTGGTACTGATCGTCCAGGTAGTAATCTTTTATCAGTTCCAAGCATTTCCATTGTCTCATGTTAAGCTCCCTCTGGGTGAATAGGTACTTCACACTCTTGTGGTCGGTGAATATCTCACACTTCACACCGTACAGATAATGTCTCCAAATCTTGAGTGCGAATACGACCGCGGCTAATTCTAAATCGTGTGTGGATAGTTCAACTCGTGTATCTTCAATTGAAGGGATGCATATGCTATAACTTTCCCTCCCTGCATCAGTACACACCGAGTGCTTCCTTCGATGCGTCGTTGTTTACCGTGAAGTCATGTCCTGGTGTGGGTAATACCAGTATTGGTGCATACGTCAATTTCGTTTTGAGACATTCAAAACTCTCTTCACATTTCTCATCCCACGTATACCTCGTTTCCTTTCGGGTCAAATTTGTCAACGGTTTAGCAATCCTTGTGAACCCCTCGATGAATTTCCGATACTACCCGGCTAATCCTAAGAAGCTCCTCACTTCTCGAGCATTAGTCGGTCTGGGCCAATTCATCACTGTCTTTATCTTTGTTGGATCTACCATCACCCCTCCTGCGGTTATCACGTGTCCATCCAGAAAAGCTATGATGTCCATCCAGAATTCGCACTTGCTGTATTTGGCATACAACTTTTCTTGTCTGAGAGTCTGTAATACTATTCTCAGATGTTGTTCGTGTTCCTCCCGGTTGCGAGAGTAAACTAGGATGTCGTCAATAAATACCACCACGAACTTGTTTAGGTACTGGCGAAATACCCGATTCATCAAATCCATGAAAATTTATGGGGCATTAGTCAATCCAAACGGTACTACCATGCATTCGTAATGGCCTTACCTCGTTCGAATGGCTGTCTTTGGTATGTCTCCTTCTCAAACTCGGACTTGATGATAACCTGACCTCAAGTCTAATTTTGAGAACACCTTTGCACCTTGTTATAGATCAAACAAGTCGTCGATCTTAGGCAACGGATACTTGATCTTTATCGTGACCTTGTTTAACTCCCGGTAGTCGTAACTCGCCGCTTTTCTTTCTAACAAATAACACTTGTACTCCACAAGGGGAGTTGCTTGGCCTAAGAAATCCATTATCCAATAGCGACTCAATCTGTTGTTTCAGTTCCTGCATTTCTCTGGGTACCACTCGGTATGGAGCCTTGGAGATCGGTTGTGTTCCAGGGAGTAGTTCAATTTCCATTTCCACTTCTCTCATAGGCGGTTGACCCGGCAGCTCGTCAGGAAATACATCATTGTATTCACAAACCACTGGAACTGAATTCAATGGTGTAATAGCCGAGAAAAAGGTATGTCGAAACAAATAGTAGGGAATATAACGGTAAAGTCTAGACGAGAGATAATGAGAGATACGGGAACGAAAGAACGTAAAAGGGAACGAAGAATAGAAAAGTAAAGAAAAAGATAAAAGAGGAGTCAAAAGTAAAGGAAAGAGGGGTTAAAGTGTGAATTAGAAAAGTTAGGATGTCTATAAATAGGGGTGAGGAGGCCCAAAAACGAGTTAATCATCATTAAGACCCGAAAATTCGAAAACTCCCGCGAAGAAGGAAATTATCGCGGAATTTTGGACTGCATGCATTTTTATAGCGAAAAATTTTGTGAAGGAAATTGTCGCGGATTTCACGTGAAGAGGAAATTGTCGCGAAAAGGAAACAGTTGTAAATTATCGCGGAATTTTCGACTGCATGCATTTTTATAGCGAAAAATTTTGTGAAGGAAATTGTCGCGGATTTCACGTGAAGAGGAATTGTCGCGAAAATGAAACATGTGTAAATTATCGCGGATTTGCTTAGTGAAGAGAATTGTCGCGGATNGGTTTGGGCGAGACATGTTGTCGGTCATGTTAAAAACCGACCACAGTAGAGAACCAGAAAGACTAGGGAGAGGAAGTATAAAAGAGAGGAAAGGATAAAATGAATAAGTAAAACAAAAGAAGGAAAGTGAGAAAGATAAAATCTGCTAATTAATTTATTGTACTGAAGCTTTCTTTAATAGACTATGACCGTTTTACAGACTTTGTAGGGGGAGGACCGGAGGCTTAGGTGACATTGAAGTAAGGTTGTCGATCGTCCACTGTACGAGTCACCCTTTCTATTTCGTTGCTTTGTAATTAACTAGTTGTATTTTGAAAAGAAACGATGATATTCCCCGGCTTTAAGTGATGTTTTAATTTAAACGCTTATTCTATTTCGCTTGCGCATAGACCTTGTTATGGCCGGATTTACGGTCATTACAAGTAATGTCTCCAAATCTTGAGTGCGAATACTACCGCGGCTAATTCCAAATCATGTGTCGGGTAGTTTAACTCATGTATCTTCAACTGACGTGATGCATATGCTATAACTTCCCCCCCTTGCATCAGTAAACACCCGAGTCCTTCTTTCGAAGCGTCGCTGTATACCGTGAAATCCTGCTCTGGTGTGGGTAATACTAGTATTGGAGCAGATGTCAGTTTCGTCTTGAGACATTCAAAACTCTCATCGCATTTCTCATCCCACGTATACCTCGTTTCCTTTCTGGTCAAATTTGTCAACGGTTTAGCAATCCTTGCGAACCCTTCGATGAATTTCTGTTAGTACCCGGCTAAACCTAAGAAACTCCTTACTTCCCGAGCATTTGTCGGCCTTGGCCAATTCGTAACTGTTTCTATCTTTGTTGGGTCTACCGTCACCCCCCTGCTGATATTACGTGGCCTAGGAAAGCTATGCTGTCCATCCAGAATTCACACTTGCTGTATTTGGCATATAACTTCGCCTGTCTGAGAGTCTGTAACACTATTCTCAGATGTTGCTCGTGTCTTCCTGGTTTCGAGAGTAAACTAGGATGTCGTCAATGAACACCACCACAAACTTGTCTAGGTATTGACGAAACACCCGATTCATCAAATCCATGAAAATTGCTGGGGCATTAGTTAATCCAAACGGTACCACCGTGCATTCGTAATGGCCGTACCTCGTTCGAATGGCTGTCTTCGGTATGTCTCATTCTCTTACTCGAACTTGATGGTACCCTGACCTCAGGTCTAATTTTGAGAATACCTTTGCACCTTGTAACTGATCAAACAAGTCGTCGATCCTAGGCAACGGGTACTTATTCTTTATCGTGAACTTGTTTAATTCTCTGTAGTCGTAGCACAATCTTAACTTGCCGCTTTTCTTTCTAACAAACAATACTCGTGCTCCCCAAGGGGAATTGCTTGGCCTTAGAAATCCTTTTTCCAATAGCGACTCAATCTGTTGCTTCAGTTCTTGCATTTCTCGGGGTGCCATTCGGAATGGGGCCTTAGAAATCGGTTACGCTCCAGGGAGTAGATCTATTCCCATTTCTACTTCTCTCTGAGGCAGTTGCCCCGGCAGCTCGTCGGGAAATACATCGCTGTATTCACAAACCACTGGAACGGACTCCAATGGTGTCCCTTCCTTCTCCGTCGTGACAAATGCTAGCCAGTTCGATCGATCCATATATTCCTCATTCTCACTCGTAATCGATTCTCCTACCATGTCCTTTCTCCCCTCCCGGGGCGTACTAAACGTGATCGTACGTTCCCGACATCTCACTTGCGCATCGTACTTAGATAACCAATCCATTCCTAGTATGGCATCGAATCCCATATCCCCTAACTCAATCAAATCTGCCTCTGTTCGCACTGTGTCCACTTCTACCGTGCAACCTTTGTAGATTCTATTTGCCTCCATGGCTTCGGATCCCGGTGTTTTTACTTTTATTTTAGCGTTACTTCCCGTTACCCCAAACCGTTTTGCTAACTTCTCCGACACAAACGAGTGTGTCGCCCCACAGTCAAATAATACGAAAGCTGTAAAGCCGTTAATAAGTAGTGTACCTGCGACGACGTCCTCAACCTCCGAGGCCTGTTCCTTGTTCACAAAAAACACTCGAGCATTTCCAGTAATTCTTTCCCTCACTCTATTTTCGGTTACCCCGGTTTCGATCCTCCTTCTCTTTGGACAGTCCTTGGCAAAATGTCCTTCCTGGCCACACTTGAAACAACTGTTAGTTCCTGCACGGCATTCTCCAAAATGGTTCCTCCCGCATTTGGTGCACGCAGGCCTAATCTGTAGTCCTGGTGTCGCCCCGAAACCCTCTGCAGTGGTCTTTCCTTTCCATTCCCCCCGTCCTTGAACTTCGTTCTTTGAAGGGTTCCTAGTGCGTTCCTTATCCATTCTCCGTAACCCTCCGTCAACTCGGACTGCCGCCGCCAGCAAACGAGAAAATTCTTCGTCGTCGCGGCCATACATAGTCAGTTTCACTTTCTCATTCAGCCCTTCCGTGAAGCGGTGCATCTTTTCCTGTTCACTCCCCATGATCTCGGGGGCGTACCTGCCTAGCTCAATAATTTCTTGCATGTATTCCATAACGAGGTGGTTTCCCTGAGTCAGTCTGTCAAATTCAGCCCTCTTATCTTTCTTAAGTCCTTTCGGCACGTAGTAGTCCAAGAACGCATTTTTAAACTTTGCCCAAGAGATAGGCCCATCCTTCAGTAATGCGGCCGATACACTCCCCCACCAACGGGCGGCACTACCATCGAACCATAGTGGGGCCAATCCTGCCCTAAGCTCCTCTGGTGCTTCGATCAGTTCGAACTTCTCCTCAAGGCGGATAATCCATGCTTCCGCATTTCAATGTTATCCCCCGTGAAGCTGTTCATCCCAGCCTTTTTTAAAGCCTCATTGTAGTACATCCTACTCTTTTCGGGCCTTGCCCCTAGTTCCATTTTCACGGAGTTTCCCCCCTCCGCCTGTCCCTGTCTCATTGCGCTAACTAGGTAACTTGCCATTGTCTGAAACAGGTCCCTAAGGCTTTCCTGACTAAACGTGAGAGGCGTCGTGGAATTTGCAACCGGAGTCTCTGTCGCCGGTGCCTGTTCTGATGCGTTGCTATCCTCTTCTCGGTTTCCATGAGCTCTCGTTCTAGGCGCCATTCCTACATTAAACTTTCGTTATGTCTATGTCTATGTCTACTCATGTCATCTGTTACATTCTATACCCATCCCCTCCTATGGTCGGTTGTCCTCCTACGGGTTTCGTGGAATCTTCTACGTGGACTCTTCTACGTAGGACCGCACCGTTACCGGTTTAGTAACGATGTTATGCTCTGATACCATTTGTAACGACCGTAATTTGGGCCTAGTTGTTTTGTTAAAACATGATAATTAAAACGGAAATATTCGAAAGCAATTTAAAACATAGTTCGAAACATTAAGGTACGACTGCGTAATTTGGAGTGTTCTCCGAAGGACCGGACTCGACGGGTCATATGCATCCCTTCCCCGGGTGGGTACTTAGGCGCTACCCCTTTTCCCACCCGGATCCGTTCCGCCCTCTTCGTACGTTTCTTTTCCTCTTTGGAACTTATCGTTCCCTTCATCAGGCATGCCCTTCCTTTGGCGAATCGTGTACTAGGCACGATGCCGGGTTCGGTCGNAGAACCTGAAACACTCTTGAAGTAGTAAATTGGATCATATTTGATCCCGAGGTTTTTCTCCTGGTTTTACTCCGGTTTCCTCGTAAATTCTTGGTGTCAAATTCATTCATAGCATACAACAGAAACGGCAATAAGAAATTCATCACAGGCTATCAGACTTACATGGTGGATTAAGGAAGGAATTCCAACAAGTGGTGGCCCATGCAGGTCCAAGAACCTGCAGATAACAAGCCGAGAATAGAGGAATTATCTAAGGAGGAGGTTTCAAAGGATATCACATTGGAAACAAAAAACAACGCCATAGAAGAATTGCAGAAACGTATGGCTGGGGAACCTTATTCTATGATAAAATTGATCTCAAAGAATTATACGGAATGAAAGAACAGAATGCAAAACCAACTATATTGTCGATTCCTTTATGAACCTGTCAAATTCGGAGACAAAAGGCCAGACAAATACAAGCAAGAAGAATAGGAACTATCAATCCATTGGATTTGTAAGACAATGGATTGATAGTGCGAATTATCACCATGTGGCGAAAGAAATTGATGCAAAAATAATGTGGGAGAAATTGGAATGCATCTTTGAACCTAAATCCACTCAATCCCAAGGGTTCTTGTTTAAAAGATTGATGAGATTGAGATACAAAGAAGGCACACCGATGACTGATCATCTTGGAACATTCCAAGAGGTGGTAAATAAACTGGCAGAGGCGGATTGTGTCCTAGAGGACAATTCTAGCTCATATGTTTAATAGGGACCTTACCTGACTCATGGGAGGCTACAGTCATATCACTGAATACTCTAGCTCCAAAAGGAGGTCCAAAATTAGAGGTTGTAAAGGAATATCTAATAAATGAAGGCCCAAGAAGAGAGGAAATGACTGTGACATTCGTTAAAGAGACCTTGGTTGCTGTAAACTGTGGGCATCAGGGAAAATATCAGAATTCCAGCAAGAAAAATAACAGTAAAGGAAAGACAAATGATCAAGAAAAACCATCCGATAACAACCACACCAGCGAATTTCAGAAAGAAACAAGAAGTTGCAACTAGTGTGGGAAAGTTGGTCATTTGAAGGAGTGTTGGTTTTGGAAGAGAGTAAAAGAATCTGAAGTCACCGCTGCTACAAACCAAGAAGAGATTCTAGTTCTTGCCTCCACACAAGAAGAAAAGTGGAAAGGAAATGAACAACAAATGGTGTGGGTGATAAACTCAGAAGCTTCTTATCATGCTACACCTGAAAAGAATTGTTTCACTTCCTATCTTCCCGGTAATCTAGGCACTGTAAGAATGGGTAACAAGAGTTGTGCTCTAGTGAAAGAAGTGGGAACCGTTGAAGTGTTGACAGAAATGGGACACAAACTGGTACTCAATGATGTAAGATATATCCCTGATCTAAGACTGAATCTTCTATCAGCTCCTGCACTAGACAAAGAGGGATTTGCAAGCCTAGCCTACAATCGATGCTGGAAACTATTAAAAGAAGGATCAGTTATTGCTAAGGGGGACCTATCAGACACCTTATACAGAACAGTTCTCAAGCCACTACATGGACACATTAATGCAGTGGGAAATAATGACATGTTTCAGCTATGGCACAACAGGTTAGGACATATCTGCAAATTTAAACATAGTTCGAAACATGAAAGTATGACAGCATAATTTAGAGTATTCTCCAAAGGACCGTACTCTATCACCGGACAACCGACGACCTCCTTCCCCTGTCCCTATCATACCTCGTCTGCGTCACCTACAAAATCTGTAAAGCGGTCACAATCTATTAAAGGAAACTTCACACACACTACGCATTATCTTTTCACTTCTTAGTTACACCGTACACACACACGTGAATCGTTCCACTTAACCATTTTCCTATTTCCTCTTCTTTTACCCTTATCGTTCCCATCATTCATTAACTTTACTGTTGCCGAGATTAACATGCTCGGTGCATGTCCCGCCCAAGCCAACCGTTAGCTGTTGGATGACTCGACGGGCCATATGCTTCCCTTCCCCTGGTGGGTACTTAGGCGCTACCCCTTTTTTCCACCCGGATCCGTTCTGCCCTCTTCGTACGTATCTTTTCCTCTTTGGAACTTCTCGTTCCCTTCATCAGACATGCCCTTCCTTTGGCGAATCGTGTACTAGGCACGATGCCGGGTTCGGTCGGACGGTCCATCCTTCCTCACCCCGAGTCTTATTATCATTTATCTCGTTCATTCGTATCATTTCTTCCTTCTTTATTAACCCAATCCCATTCCCTAAGTCTGAACCTTCCCTTACTATATTGTGTTCACTCCGCTTACCGTTNTCCGTTCTACCCTCTTCGTACGTATCTTTTCCTCTTTGGAACTTATCGTTCCCTTCATCAAGCATGCCCTTCCTTTGGCGAATCGTGTACTAGGCACGATGCCGGGTTCGGTCGGACGGTCCATCCTTCCTCACCCCGAGTCTTATTATCATTTATCTCATTCATTCGTATCCTTTCTTCCTTCTTTATTAACCCAATCCCATTCCCTAAGTCTGAACCTTCCCTTACTATATTGTGTTCACTCCGCTTACCGTTTGCTTTAGCCTGTTATAATCTTCCCGTGCTTCCCGTGTCCTTTTTCCTCCCACGATCCGACTTCGGGACGGAACGAAAACACTCGAATTTAGTATTTCCGCGACAATTCCACCTCTGCCCTGAAATCCGCGATAATAATACACTGGGATAAAAATCCGCGATAATTTTGCACTGGGGATGAAATCCGCGATAATTTTACTCTTCGTAATTTACGCGACAATTTTGCCCTTCAAAATTTCCGCAACAATTTTGCCTTCCAAATTTCCGCGACAATTTTGCCCTTGGTACTTTTTCGCGATAATTTTTGCCCTTCAAAATTTTCGCGACAATTTCCTTCTTCGCGGAAATTTTCGAATTTTTCGTGTCTTAATGATGATTAACTCGTTTTTGGGCCTCCTCACCCCTATTTATAGACATCCTAACTTTTCTAATTCACACTTTAACCCCTCCTTCCTTTGCTTTTGACCCCCTTTTTATCTTTTTCCTTAATTTTCTATTTTTCGTTTCCTTTTACGTTCTTTCGTTCCCGTATCCCTCATTATCTCTCGTCTAGACTTTACCGCTACGTTCCCTACTATTTGTTTCATTGTACCTTTTTCTCGGCTATTACATCCTTCCCCACTCATTTTGAGTTTCGTCCCGAAACTCGTGCGTACCAATCTTCCATTAACTCCGGCGCTCTCTGTCTAATTTCTCGTTCCGTTTCCCATGTGGCTTCCCTCTCTCCTTGATTGGACCATTGTACTTTCACCATGGGGATTTATTTGTTTCTGAGCCTTCTTTCCTCTCTGCCTATGATCTTAACTGGGACTTCCTCGTACGTTAGTTCCGGAGTTATCTCTATAGGTTCCCCCACACATTCTTGGATCCCTTCGATCACCCTCCTCCTCAGTTGGGATACATGGAACACGTTGTGTATCCCCCCCATTTCCTCCGGAAGCTTCAGCTGATATGCTAGGTTTCCGATCCTTCGTTCCACCTCATATGGTTCGATATACCGGGGGCTCAGCTTCCCTGTCCTTGTGGTCCTTAGCACTCCCTTCATAGGTGATACCTTTAGGTATGCGTGATCCCCAACTTTTAATTCTAAGGGTCTCCTTTTTGTGTCTGCCCAACTTTTGTATCGGTTCTGTGCCGCCTTAATGTTCTTTCGTACCATAGCTACCTTTTCAATGGTGACTTCCACTAATTCTGTCCCCGTGGTCGTTCTCTCTCCCACCTCATCCCAACATAGCGGTGTACGACACTTCCTCCCGTACAATGCCTCATATGGCGCCATACCAATGCTGCTCTGAAAGCTGTTATTGTACGCAAATTCCACTAGCGGTAGGAAATCCTCCCAACCTCCCTTAAACTCCAGTACATATGCCCGTAACATATCCTCCATAATTTGGTTGGTTCTCTTGGTCTAACCATCCGTCTGTGGATGATAGGCTGTGCTCATGCATAACTGAGTTCCGAGCGATTTCTGTAAACTTTGCCAAAATCTATACGTGAATCTTGGGTCCCCGTCTGACACGATATTTACCGGAACTCCATGTAATTTGACTATGTTATCCACATATATTCTGGCTAGCATGTCCACTCCGTACGTTGTCTTGACTACTAAAAAGTGAGCCGCCTTCGTAAGACGGTCCACCACCACCCATATCGCGTCGTTCTTTCGTGGGCTCTTGGGTAGTATTACCACGAAGTCCATGTCGATGCTATCCTGTTTCCACTCTGGAATTTCTAAGGGTTGTAGTTCGCCCCCCGGGCGTTGGTGTTCGGCCTTAACTCGTTGGCAGTTTTCGCATTTGGCCACAAAGTTGGCAATCTCGTTTTTCATTCCATTCCACCACNTGCCTTGGAGATTTTCGCGATAATTTTCCTTCTTCAAGATTTTCGCGACAATTCTTGCCTTCAACTTTTTCGCGATAATTTTGATCCTTGGAGATTTTCGCGATAATTTTCCTTCTTTGAGGGAATTTTCGGATTTCCGGGTCTTAATGATGATTAACCCGTTTTTGGGCCTCCTCACTCCTATTTATAGACATCCTAACTTTTCTAATTCACACTTTGACCCCTCCTTCCTTTACTTTTGACCCCTCCTTTATCTTTTTCTTTACTTTTCTATTCCTCGTTCCCTTTAACATTCTTTCGTTCCCGTATCTCTCATTATCTATCGTCTAGACTTTACCGTTACATTCCCTACTATTTGTTTCGACATACCTTTTTCTCGGCTATTACATACTTCCCCACTCATTTTGAGTTTCGTCCCGAAACTCGTGCGTACCAATCTTCCATTAACTCCGGCGCTCTCTGTCTAATTTCCCGTTCCGTTTCCCATGTAGCTTCCCTTTCTCCTTGATTGGACCATTGTACCTTCACCATGGGGATTTGTTTGTTTCTGAGCCTTCTTTCCTCTCTGCCTATGATCTTTACTGGGACTTCCTCGTACGTTAGTTCCGGGGTTATCTCTATGGGTTCCCCCACACATTCTTGGATCCCTTCAGTCACCTTTCTCCTCAGTTGGGATACATGGAACACGTTGTGTATCCCCCCCATTTCCTCCGGAAGCTTCAGTTGATATGCTAGGTTTCCGATCCTTCGTTCCACCTCATATGGTCCGATATACCGGGGGCTCAGCTTCCCTGTCCTTGTGGTCCTTAGCACCCCCTTCATAGGTGATACCTTTGGTATGCGTGATCCCCAACTTTTAGCTCTAAAGGTCTCCTTCTTGTGTCTGCCCAACTTTTGTATCGGTCTTGTGCCGCCTTCATGTTCCTTCGTACCACGGCTACCCTTTCAACAGTGACTTCCACTAATTCTGTCCCCGTGGTCGTTATCTCTCCAACCTCATCCCAACATAGCGGTGTACGGCACTTCTTCCCGTACAACGCCTCGTATGGCGCCATACCAATGCTGCTCTGAAAGCTGTTATTGTACGCAAACTCCACTAGCGGTAGGAAATCTTCCCAACCTCCCTTAAATTCCAATACACATGTTCGTAACATATCCTCCATAATCTGGTTGGTTCTCTCGGTCTGACCATCCGTCTGTGGATGATAGGCTGTGCTCATGCATAATTGAGTTCCGAGCGATTTCTGTAAACTCTGCCAAAATCTAGATGTGAATCTCAGGTCCCTGTCTGACACGATATTTACTGGAACTCCATGTAATCTGACTATGTTATCCACATATATTCGGGCTAGCCTGTCCACTCCGTACGTTGTCTTGACTGCTAAAAAGTGAGCCGCCTTCGTAAGACGGTCAACCACTACCCATATTGCGTCGTTCTCCGTGGGCTCTTGGGTGGTCCTACCACAAAATCCATGCCGATGCTATCCCATTTCCATTCTGGAATTTCTAAGGGTTGTAGTTCGCCCCCCGGGCGTTGGTGTTCGGCCTTAACTCGTTGGCAGTTTTCGCATTTGGCCACAAAGTTGGCAATCTCGTTTTTCATTCCATTCCACCACCAGTGCGTCTTTAGGTCTCGATACATCTTAGTACTTCCTGGGTGAACTGAGAATGCTGAACTGTGTGCTTCCGTCATAATCTTCTTTCTTAACTCTGGCCTGTTTGGTACCCATATACGTTCATTCATTCGGATTAGCCCGTCGCTTCCTTTGCTTATTTCCCATTTATCGGTTCTGTCCCCCCCTTTTCGCGTCACGGGTTTCTCAGGGTCCGATATCTGTGCTTCTAGTACCTCCTCCAGTATCCCTGGCTTCGCGGTAATCGTCCCTAACATGACTGTGGTCGATTCTACCATTTCCAGTTGCAGGCTCTCCATTTCCCTAATCAACGTGTTGGCTAGCGCGCCATGAGTCTTTCTGCTCAATGCATCGGCTACCTGGTTTGCCTTTCCGGGGTGATATTGGATGTCCAGATCATAATCTTTTATCAGTTCCAACCATCTCCGTTGTCTCATATTAAGTTCCTTCTGGGTGAATAGGTACTTCAAACTCTTGTGGTCGGTGAATATCTCGCATTTCACCCCGTACAAGTAATGTCTCCAAATCTTGAGTGCGAATACTACCGCGGCTAATTCCAAATCATGTGTCGGGTAGTTTAACTCATGTATCTTCAACTGACGTGATGCATATGCTATAACTTTCCCCCCTTGCATCAGTACACACCCGAGTCCTTCTTTCGAAGCGTCGCTGTATACCGTGAAATCCTGCCCTGGTGTGGGTAATACTAGTATTGGAGCAGATGTCAGTTTCGTCTTGAGACATTCAAAACTCTCTTCGCATTTCTCATCCCACGTATACCTCGTTTCCTTTCGGGCCAAATTTGTCAACGGTTTAACAATCCTTGCGAACCCTTTGATGAATTTCTGGTAGTACCCGACTAAACCTAAGAAACTCCTTACTTCCCGAGCATTTGTCGGCCTTGGCCAATTCGTAACTGTTTCTATCTTTGTTGGGTCTACCGTCAGCCCCCCTGCTGATATTACGTGGCCTAAGAAAGCTATGCTGTCCATCCAGAATTCACACTTGCTGTATTTGGCATATAACTTCTCTTGTCTGAGAGTCTGTAACACTATTCTCAGATGTTGCTCGTGTTCTTACAAAACAACTAGGCCCATATTGAGGGCGTTACAAGTTGAATGGCAAGGGCGTAATTCCAGGCTCTGCAATAGCTAACGCCTTTTCATATTCCAAAGGAGGGCAGACTGTCAGACTGCAGAGATGACGTGTCACTCTGTGATTGAGCGGTACGCGATATAAAAGTCAGGATTTTTTCTTTGTGCTGCCATTATCACTCTCTGCAATTGACTGCCCAGCCTTTAAAATCTCCGGCGATTCTCGTTCAACCGCTGCTCATCTCCCAATCTTCTTCCAACTTCAAGGTAATCCTCCATGGCACCCCGTAGGTCTAGATACCCTGACATTAGTACCATGGATCTTGATGCCTTTAGGGTTAAGTTTTCCATTCCAGCCCATTACCCCATCTGGAGGGGGAAGGAAGACGTTCCGTGCTTCCTTCCCGCTGAGATGAATGTTCCGGCTAGCGCTATACCCGTTAGCTATGCCTCCCTTAGATCTTGCTTGTGATTTCCCCTGCACCCTTTCGTCGCAGCCGTTCTTCGGGAGATCCACTGCCCGACTTTTGCTCTTTTTCCAGGCAGTTACGTATATATTATCGCCTTTATTTTTTATTGCCACAAACAGAAGGTGGAACCAACCCTCAGGCATTTTTTCAACTTGTTCTTGGTGGGATCCCGTTGGGGCAGAAGGTTGTTAGGAGGTCGCAAGCTATATTACATAGCTACCCGAACAAAGGAATGTATTATCGTTGACAAGGAAGATTCCCTTCATGAATGGGAAACTTGCTATGTCTGGATAGACATCCCGAGGGAGGACTTGCTGAAAGTTACCTTCCTAACCACTCACCCAGACATCGGGAAGTTGGACCGAAGCCGGTTCAACCCATCCCACCCCGATATTGCCAATACCTTGGCAATGCTTCCTCCTCCCGAACGGCGTCTCAAACGAATTGACATCCTTCGGAAGAAGAAGCTGTTAGAGATCAGAATAGCATGAAGAAAAGGAGCCCCTGCCCCGAATGGTGACTTCTCCACCTCTGACTCCTCTGAGTCAGAAGAATCGGGTACGACTTGGCCCCCTCCAATTCATACTTCCTGATCCTCATTATTTGTCTTTTGCAGATTCCACTGATACCATGTCCGGGAACCGATTAGCTGCAGTGGCTGCTGCTTCAAAAGCCAAAAAGGAGGCTCATCTGCAAGCCTCAAAACCCAAGCCCCGCGTTGCTGTAGGGCCATCAAGATCGTCTGGGAGCTCAAGCAGCCACAGGCTAGAGCCCCGATTCATGGACGAGGTGGACGAGGTTATCTCTAAGAAGATACGCTCATTAAGCCTTCCCGCTATGTACAGGATCGGGAATAATTCCCCACAAGATCTTAACGTCGTGCGGTTATTGCTGCAGGGGTTGGTTCGGGTGGAAGATGTCCGCCCCTCGTCCAGTTTAGGGGATAGGGAGCAGAGGCCATCAGCTTCTGCGTCGACGAGCAAGCGGGGCCCTAAAGAGGAAGCCCCGAAGCAGTACAAAAGGCTGCGGTCAACTGTTAGCAGGCCCGCAGCCCCGATCCCTACAAAAGGGGTCACGATCGGGGACAAACCGGCCCCGTCCTCGTCCAATCCAGAGGCCATTCGCGGGGCGATCCAGGAGATGGTGTCCTCCGTCTTCAAGGCCCGGGGACCAAAGAGAGTCCCCCCATCATGGAAGGATGCCACACTCGAAGAATACCGGCTCTTGGGAAAGAAGAACCCGCCCGGTATTGATGGCTCCCTCCCCAGTTTGGTGTCCGCATATCTGGAATCCCAAGCTGTGGTAAGTTGTTTTTAACTTATGTTCATGATCGGGTACATGTCTCTAACCCCTCTCGGTTGTTGCAGTCGCATAGAAGGGCCCTGGATCTGGCCTCCGCCGTCCAACTCAGCCGAAGCGCCTCTTCGGTAACTGAAGAGCTGGAGAGCCAACTTGCCTTAGCTCAACGGCAAGTTGAGATCAAACAAAAGGAGTTGGAGGTGGTCAGAGCTGATCGGTACCATTTGAACGGGGAGCTGCTTGGAGCGGGCACCGAGTTGTCCTTGGCTGCCTCAAAGGCGGGGGAGGCCCAAGCAGCAGCAAACTCCGCCACGGCCCGAGTTTTGGAATTGGAGCGTCAGATACAGGAGTTATCTGAAGAAAGCAATAGACTCCTTCTGCAATCCCAAGATGAGAAGACTGCCTTGAAAGAAGAGCGGGAGACGCTCAAAGAAGACCTGGTCAGAGTCCAAGGGTCAACTGAAAGCGCGGTTCGGGAAGGCCTGTTGGGTTTTGCCTGATCGCCGCTGATGCTTGCCTTAGCGGCAAATGTCTATGGACCGAACGTCTCCCAATACATGGACAACATGAAGGACCAAATAGTTAGCAAGTTTGGTCTGGATCCCGAAGACGAACGTTGGGAGACACTTGACCCACTGACCAAAGACGGCAACTTCTGTGAGATCCCCGAACTGGACGAACCCCCGCTAGAGACTGATCCCAACTATCCCCTTTTTGACCTGATGGAGAGATCGGTCAACGAGATAGTTGAAGAAAGGGGGAAAAAACTGGAGGATCTCAAGGCCTGGATTGCAGAGAAGTCTGGTGGANAGATGGTGACCTCTGTCTTCAAGGCCCGGGGACCAAAGAGAGTCCCCCCATCATGGAAGGATGCCACCCTCGAGGAGTACCGGCTTTTGGGAAAGAAAAACCCGCCCGGTATTGATGGCTCCCTCCCCAGCTTGGTGTCCGCATATCTGGAATCCCAAGCTGTGGTAAGTTGTTTTTACTTATGTTCATGATCGGGTACATGTCTTTAACCCCTCTCGGTTGTTGCAGTCGCATAGAAGGGCCCTGGATCTGGCCTCCGCCGTCCAACTCAGCCGAAGCGCCTCTTCGGCAACTGAAGAGCTGGAGAGCCAACTTGCCTTAGCTCAACGGCAAGTTGAGATCAAACAAAAGAAGTTGGAGGTGGTCAGAGCCGATCGGGACCGTTTGAACGGGGAGCTGCTTGGAGCGGGCACCGAGTTGTCCTTGGCTGCCTCAATGGTGGGGGAGGCCCAAGTAGCAGCAAGCTCCGCCACGGCCCGAGTTTTGGAACTGGAGCGTCAGATACAGAAGTTATCTGACGAAAGCAACAGGCTACTTCTGCAATCCTAAGATGAGAAGACTGCCTTGAAAGAAGAGCGGGAGGCGCTATAAGATGACATGGTCAGAGTCCAAGGGTCAACTGAAAGCGCGGTTCGGGAAGCCCTATTGGGTTTTGCTCGATCGCCGCTGATGTTTGCCTTAGCGGCAAATGTCTATGGACCGAACGTCTCCCAGTATATGGACAACATGAAGGACCAGATAGTTAGCAAGTTTGGTCTGGATCCCGAAGACGAACGTTGGGAGACACTTGACCCACTGACCAAGGATGGCAACTTCTGCGAGATCCCCGAACTGGACAAACCCCCGCTAGAGACTGATCCCAACTATCCCCTTTTGACCTGATGGAAAGATCGGTCAACGAGATAGTTGAGAAAAGGGGGAAAAAACTGGAGGATCTCAAGGCGTGGATTGCAGAGAAGTCTGGAGGAGCAGACAAGGAGGAAGGGCAAATAGACTAGGATGTAATTTTCCGCTCTTTCCTTGTTGTATTTGTGAACTCCAGTTCTTCAAATAAACATCTTTCTTT
This sequence comes from Utricularia reniformis, assembly GCA_009725065.1. NCBI lineage: Eukaryota > Viridiplantae > Streptophyta > Magnoliopsida > Lamiales > Lentibulariaceae > Utricularia > Utricularia reniformis. Next base: position 590,987 of record RWGZ01001514.1, read on the forward strand.
TGTCCAATCTCAACTGTAAACTTTATTTTGAGCAAAGTTTTCATCCTTTCATAAAATTCGCCGTAAACAATTCCAAGTATAAGGTCGGGGCTTAAGCCAAGTATGGCCCGACCGGTCTTCACCAACTAACTTCGAAATCCACTAAGTTTAGTAAGTTAGGGCAACTCCAACTGTACCATGAGATCTCACTTGAGTCCGTCCAATGGAATGTCAAGACTTTTGCGTACTGCCATGGCTCTTCATGAGTCCCATGACATATTTTTAGCCGAAACCCCGGTCCTTAAGATAGTCCCATGATGGGCTTTGGCTTGCATTTGACAGGTTAACTCTGTCCTGGTTTCTAGCATGTAGATCAAGTTCAATGAAGCAAGGGCTACCTCTAGGTGATGAGTGCCGTTTGAAGAAAGAATTAAGTTCGCAGTGAGTTCTGGGAGTATGCGATTCACCTAAGTGCTCGGCAAGCGTGGAAGCAACTGACTCATCATAGCGGTCACACTAATTGAGAGCCTTGTGGATGATCGCTACAGTCACCCGTCCACACTCGTCCAGAAAATCCAACTCCAAGATCGGTCCCTCATAGCTAGAAATACTTTGTATTGCGTTCATTTGTAAACTTATTCAAGCATACGAAACGTTTTAAAGTTCAGAATTACCATATATGTCAAACGCTTTATATGAAATAACGCCTTAAGTTCAATACATTCCAAGTTCGAGGGATCTCATCTCCGTCCAGATTTTCAAGCTTGTAAGCCCCAGCGCCCAGGTTCTTCATGACCCGATAGGGCCCTTCCCAATTTCTATCCAGCTTCCCCACATTTCTCTGAACCCTTACGTTCCTGAGAACAAGGTCGCCTTCTGAGAATTCCCTGGGCACAACTCGTTTGTTATGAGCTCGCTCCATTGTTCTTTGATAAGCAACATGCGTGCATAGATGGCGTTTCTCTTCTCTTCAATCCTCTCCAAATCCAAAGATCTTCGCTCATTATTCAAATGCTCGTCATACTGGGTTATCCGAGGAGATCTTATTGCTACCTCCACTGGACTAACCGCTTCATACCCATATACCAAAGAAAATGGAGACTCCTGGGTCGTTGAGCGGGGTGTGGTGCGGTAAGCCCATAATACCTCATAATAGTGATCGGGTCACTTTCCCCCCAAATATTCCAACTTGGTTTTTAACCCCTTCAGGATAACTTTGTTGGAGACCTCAGTTAATCCGTTGGTCTGGGGATGACCCACCGATGAGAAGTGCTGAGCGATACCCAATTTAACGCAAAGATCCCGAACGGCTTTACCGCGGAATTGAAGTCCATTATCAGATACAAAGGCTCGAGGTACCCCGAAGCGGCTTATGATGTTTCTCCATAAGAACTGATTTACCACCTTTTCAGAAATGATGGACACCGCTTCAGCCTCGATCCATTTTATATAATACTCCACTGCCACTATGCAAACTTGCGCTGCTGGACCGATCGAGGGAACGGTCCCAGGATATCATTTCCCCATCTGTCAAACGGACAAGGAAGTGGGGTCATCGATAAAGGTGCCCCCGGCAATTGAGGGACTGGAGAATGATGTTGGCAAACAGTGCAGCGTCTTGTGTACTTATTTGCATCCTCAAGGAGCGTTGGCCAGAAATAACCAGCTCTTACGACACGATGATATAGAGATCGGGCCCCAGAATGTATTCCGCATATCCCCTCATGAACATAAATCATGACGGCTTCAGCCTCCAAAGGGGATAAACATCGCAGGAGCGGTCCCTCAAAGCTTTTCTTGAATAGGTGCCCGTCATTGAGCACATATCGTGTCGCCCGGGTTTCAATCTTTCTGGCCTCTGATGCATTATCTGGTAGATGACCGTTGGTCAGATATTTGATAAAAGGGGTCATCCACGTGGCATCTTCTGGGGAGCCAATGGCGTTGATCTTTAAATCTTGGAGTTCATGGCACAGGGCTCCCACCTCATCTAATGACTGTTCGGTCACAGGAATATCGACCGAAGGTCTATCCTAAATATGGACCGATACCATGCCTGGTCCAATGTCTGGTAAGCCTGCAGCCAATCTCGCTAGTGCATCAGCCACCTTGTTTTGTTCTCTAGGCACGTGGTCGAGTGAGAACTCCCGAAATTTCTTTGCCNTGAAAAGTGCTGAGCGATACCCAATTTGACGCAAAGATCCCGAACGGCATTACCGCGGAATTGAAGTCCATTATCAGACACAAAGGCTCGAGGTACCCCGAAGCAGCTTATGATGTTCCTCCATAGGAAATGTTTTACCACCTTTTCAGAAATGATGGCAACCGCTTCAGCCTCGATCCACTTTGTATAATACTCCACTGCCACTATGCAAAACTTGCGCTGCTGGACCGATCGAGGGAACGGACCCAGGATATCAATTCCCCATCTGTCAAATGGATAAGGAAGTGGGGTCATCGATAAAGGTGCCCCCGGCAATTGAGGGACTGGAGAATAATGTTGGCAAACAGCGCAGCGTCTTGTGTACTTCTTTGCATCCTCAAGGAACGTTGGCCAGAAATAACCAGCTCTCACGACACGATGATATAGAGATCGGGCCTCAGAATGTATTCCGCATATCCCCTCATGAACATAAATCATGACGGATTCAGCCTCCAAATGGGATAAACATCGCAGGAGCGGTCCCTCAAAGCTTTTCTTGAATAGGTGCCCGTCATTGAGCACATATCGTGTCGCCCGAGTTTCAATTATCCTGACCTCTGATGCATTATCTGGTAGATGGCCGTTGGTCAGATATTTGATAAAAGAGGCCATCCACGTGGTATCTTTTGGGGAGTCAATGGCGTTGATCTTTAAATCTTGGAGTTCATGGTATAGGGCTCCCACCTCATCGAATGACTGGTCGGTCACAGGAATTTCGACCGAAGGTCTATCCTGAATATGGACCGATACCGTGCCCGGTCCAACGTCTGGTAAGCCTGCAGCCAATCTCGCTAGTGCATCAGCCACCTTGTTATGTTCTCTAGGCACGTGGTCGAGTGAGAACTCCCGAAATTTCTTTGCTGTCTCCAAGACCTTCGCATGATATAATTTCATGATTGACTCATGCGTCTCGAATCGTCCTGCGAACTGTTCTACTACCAACTTGAAGTCTGAGAACATTCACACTTTACCAACTCCCATCTTTTGAGCTAAGGTCATCCCCGACAGTACGGCTTCGTATTCCACCACGTTGTTCGTCCTAGAGAATGAGAACTTGACCGCGGAGTGGATAACGTCGCCCTGAAGCGTAGTGAGAATGATGCCCGCTCCCTTGCCTCCGAAGGTTGATCCATCAACATATATGACCCACCGGTCGTCCTCTTGAATCAAGAATATAAGCAATCTGGTCATTTCGACCACGAAATCCGCGAGGACTTGAGCTTTGATGGCTCTTCGGGGAACGAATTCCAGATACATGGAGCTGATCTTGATCTTCCATTTAGCCAACCTCTCGTTTGAATCCGTCTGACTCAATACTGCCTTTAAAGGCTGATCGGTATACACATACACCTTGCGGCCTTCGAAATAATGCTTAAGCTTTGCTATAGCTTTCTGCAAGGCCAACATGAACTTCTTCAAGGTTGTGTATCTTGTTTCAGCTGGTACCAGGGAATGGCTAACGTAGTAAACGGGCCGATGAATATCATCCCCAATGGCTACCAGGGCTGCGCTGACTGCGGCCTTTGACACGGCCAGATACAACCCTAAGGGTTCGTGGCACGTCGGGCTCACCATGACCGGAGGAGTGCTCAAATAAGTTTTCAGGTCGGAAAATGTCCGATCGCACTCCTCGGTCCAGCCAAGATGGCTAGCCTTTCTCAATGTCCTGAAAAAAGGTAGAGTCCGGTCAGTGGATCTAGAAATGAACCTGCTCAGTGCCGCCAGTCGGCCAATCAGCCTTTGGAATTCTCGCTTGTTTCTCGGAGGCTACATATCAACAATAGCTTGGACTTTCTCCGGATTGACCCCGATGCCTTTCTCTGAACGTAATATCCAAGAAACTTGCCACTTCGAATCCCGAAGCAACACTTGTTTGGATTTTGTTTGAGTTTATATTTACGACATACTTCGAAACAGCGAGACAAGTAAGGAATATGGTCTTCATCATTCATTGACTTGACAATCATATCATCAACATACACTTCCATAATATGGCCTACCAACTCCCTAAAGATCTTGTTGACCAGCCTTTGGTATGTTACACCGGCGTTCTTCAAGCCAAAAGGCATAACTTCGTAGCAGTAAACGCCGTCTTCTGTCATGAATGATGACTTCTTCTGATCTTCCTTCGCAAGGAAGATCTGGTGGTACCCGGAATAGGCATCCATGGTACTCATCATGGTGCTGCCGGCCACAGCATCCACCAATCGGTCAATATGCGGCAGTGGGAACGGGTCCGACTCACAACTCTTGTTGACGTCGGTGAAATCCACGCACATCCTCCACTTCCCGTCCGCCTTGGAGACCACTACTGGGATTGCAACCCACTCAGTGTAGTGGATCTCCCTTATGAAGCCCGACCGCAGCAATTTGTTCACCTCGGCCCGGATGATCTCAATCTTCTCAGGAGAATAGCGTCTCCTCTTTTGCCTTATCGGCTTGATCCCAGGTTCGGTGTTGATCCGATGCTCACACTCGGATCGGTCAATCCCCGGAACATCGTCCGGGGTCCAAGCGAAGATGTCCACATTGCTCCTTAGCAATTGGACCAGCTCTTCCTCAAAGGTCGGGCCAGATGTGCCCCGATGCGTGTAGTCTTGGTGGAATCGTCCTCCACCAAGTTGATTGTCTTGAACCCGACGGGTTCCATAGCTTGCCTCGGGTGCGGGGGCTCTTCGAGCAAATCCACCCGAGCTCTCTTGATAGGTGCCAAGGTGTACGGCACGAGCTCATGTAGCACTGTCTTGCTACTTTTTGGTCCCCTTGACTGAAATCACTCCGTGAGTGGAGGGGAACTTGAGCATCATGTGGTATGTGGAGGGGACTGCCTCAAACTTACTGAGGCCAGTCCGTCCGATGATAGCGTTGTAAGCAGATCGACTTCAACGACTATAAACTCCAGGGTCTCCGATCGGTCCCTGCCCGACTCTCCTAGCGTGATGGGGAAAAGAATTTTCCCGCACGGAATGACATTTCTCTGGTCGAATGACCAGAGGGTGATGTTGGCAATCGGGAGATCATGGGCAGCGGCTCCTAGCATTTCCGCCACTTCACGCTTTATCAAGTTGCATGAATCCCCGGTGTCTATCAGAATCTTGTGGACCCGTCGATCGGCGATAATTCCAGTGATGATCAGAGGATCATCACATGGATCGGTGACCCCTTCCCGATCGGCTGCGGTAAAAGTAATTTCTCCCCCAAAGGTTGAGGACCGCTCGGCCGACTCGTACTTCACCAGCGCTACAGATTCGGAGCTCTCGGGGAACTCCTCACGCGCTGCCCTCTTTCGGTCCCTGACCGATTCATTAATCCTTATTCCGCCGGAGATAACATAAATGTCTCCAGCGGCCTCCCTCTCCCTGGGCACCTCCTGATTTGTGGGAGGTTGGGTGCCCACTGCGGCAGGTGGGGGAGCTGGCTGCTTCCTCCTATCTCCTTCATTTCGCGGGGCCCTACCGCCTCGGCCCCGCCATCTCCTTCTTCGGCCCTGGCCCCGGTTCTCCTGACCGGGCTGGCCCCTCTCCTGCTCGGGTTGGGGAGATATTCGGTCTCCCGCCCGGTCGTTATAATGTCGGGGCTGACCCCGATTATCCCTTCCCCTTGGCCTGTGACGATCGTCACCCTGATGGCCCGCTCGGGGGGAGTCAGACCGCTTGCCCCTTCGATCATCACGATCGGGCTTTTCCTTGTTCATCGCCGCTACTGTCTCTCGCAGTAGCGGGCATTTCAAAGTTGGGTGATCGCGGTTGTGATGCAACTCGCAATACACCCGATTGTCCTCCTTCTTCGGAGGAGCGATCTTTTCAGCAACAGCCGCAACCTCCCGCGGCTGTTTCTTAGGGTAAGATACCCTATGGTCACCTGCGGGATCAGAATTCCCGCCAGGCTTTCGATACCCAGCTCCCAGCGCTTCATCCACCTTGATGTACTTGTTGATTTTCTGAAGGTGCTTTCCCAAGGTAGATGGTGGGCTCTTCACAAGGCTGGCCGAAAGGCCACAAGGTCCTAAAACCTGATGCAAGATATCGATTTTATCTCGGAGCTCCAATTTGATACCCCGGGCAGTTCTGTTGAACTTCTCCATAAAAGAGCGGAGACTCATCTTTGCCGGGATATACTTCATGTCGTATAGTTCCTGCCTGCTACGAGGCGGTCCTACGTTTGGAGCAAACTGCTCCAAAAAAGCCAGGACGAATCCGCCATACGACTCTATGGATCGGGCCGGCAAGTTCTTGAACCAGGTCCGGGCATCGCCCTGCAACCCTGCCGTGAAGATGCGACACTTCAATGAATCGGAGGCCCGAACGATCCCCATCCTTAGCTCAAAATCTGCGACGTGATCAATCGGATCACCGTCGCCTCGGAATACGGGTAACCCCTCAGGGTTACGGTAATATCGATCGGGGACTGCCGCCCAGATCTCTTCGGAAAACGGGAGCATCAAATCTCCCAATGCGGCGGATACGCCGCCCGATTGTTGGGATGACGCCTGGGCCACATGTAGATTGTGCCACCAGTCATCATCCTTACTCCGCTTGATCGGGGCACCCATGGCCCGATCGAAAAGTCCTGGATTGCGCTCCAGATCAGGATCGCAATCCCTCTGCGTTCGCAGGGCCTTCAACTCCCTGGTGAGCTCGTCGATGCGTCTCTGCATCTGTTCCTGGTTCGTCCCAGGGACGGGAGTTGGAGTTCTAACTGGAGGAGGCGGAGTGGATTGGTATCTCGGCCTCCTCATTGTTATCCCACGCCTAGCAATCTCCTCTTCATCGGAGCTCGGCGCTTCAGGGTCGCTCTTGTACCCTCTGTTGGCTGGAACATGGCTTGTAATAGCCGGTGGTTCTGTCCCACTCCTCTCTGACGTAACTTCCAGAATAACTTTCCTAACAACAGCTTCCAGGTCCTGTAAAGAGAACGTTGAAGCTGGAACACTGCTGGGAAGCGTGTCACTATTGTTCGTCGAAGTTCCAGTCGCCATACCTTTGATTATCCTATCCCAGGTAAAGACCTCAAATGGGAATTAAAACAAGTTCCCACGGACGGCGCCAAACTGTTGTGGTTCGAAAACCGGGGGTGTCAACAGTCGACCGGTTCGTTGCAAGACGAACTCGGTTATTATTTGTTTTTATGTGGAGAACGTTAATGATTCAAAGGTAAAGGAGGCGAAAAGTTTTTAGAGTGGAAAACTTCGGAAGCGAGGAAAAAACCACTTGACTAAGGGCTAAAAGAAGTGCCCTTAGCCTGTTCAATAAACGAATCCATGATGATACAATGCATGTTTGTTCGATAGACAACAAAGAGAGGNCAGTAAGTAGAAGAAAAGCTTTGGATCTTTTTTATCGCCTTTCTGCTGTGGTTTAGATCAACTATAAACTTAAAGTTATCTTCTTACAGCTGTTACAACACAAGAGTGATCTATAACTAATTGTTAACATCATTCTCATATAAGCAATAGGTATTTGCATTGCAGCAGCATTTTCTTCCTCGTGGATGGGTTCCCAAAGCAGGGGAATTTTGGATTAATTATCAAGTTGGAAGCACTTGTAATATTTCCAAACCTGCTGCCTTTGGATTCTGTTCCTTAATTTTGTCAAGTGTTGATTTCAAATCTTTTTGAAAAGATGATCTTGACTTTATATGACGCATAAATTCAATGTTGAATCGCTTGATTTCTTCTCCAAGTTTTCTTCTTCTTCTTACTTCACTCTCAAGATTCTTGACAGCAGTTTCCTTCTGATTAGTGACTTGTTCCAGCATCTCAGTCGTACTGAAGACTCTTTTAAGAGCTGCTTCCTTATCTTGTTTGAGGATCTGATTCTCCATTTCCAATCTACGAAACTTACTTTCGGAAACATCTTTCAACACTTGCTCTATTTCCTTGATTTGTTGCTTCATTGCCTCTGTTTCACTTTGAGTTTCCTGCTTCCAGCAATATTAAAACAATCTTTTAAAGAAATTACTAGAGCAAGAGACAGTGAAGAAGAAGAAGAAGAAAGAACATACTGCAGCAGTTCACCTGTAATTTAGAAACAATATCCTTGCAGACATTTCTGTTGATTGCGATCATTTCATGGATACTGTGAGGTGGTAAGTCACTAATCAGCAGTACCTCTTGTTGAAGTTCAGCAATCTCCCTAGCTAATTGTTCATTGAATTCTACTTGCTCAGCATACTTTCTCTAGTACAACATCACAAATAAGTGATAAATATGAGAGACATAAATCAATCTTAGTTCATGAAGACCATACCTTGAATTCATCTCTTTCATTTACGACCATCTTCATCTGCGTATGCATGTTTTCTATCTCTCGAGCATAGATATCCATTGAGCAATCCTGATCAATTACAGGATAATCTGAGCATAAATTAACCTTTTCTAAGGATATTTCAGTAGCTAGTGGAACAGAGCAAGAAGAGTTTGTGTATCTTTGTCGATATTGCAAGTTTTAAGTTTGCCTTACCTCTTTAATTGAGAAAGTTTGAAATTTCCCTGCAGAGTTCACATCTAGTGCATCCAGGTCCCATTTGTGCCCTTTGTTCATTTTCATCCATGTATCCTCATCAGCGACATCACCTAATGTGTCTGGAATTGGACTACTTTCTAGTTGCGTGGAATAATTTGATCTCTTAGCAACAAAAACATTCGGAACTGCATTGAAGCAAGGTGTGATAAAACCATCTTCACGTTGCATGGTGTTCATAAAGCATCCTTTTCCACAAGCCTGACACAAGATAAAGTGATAACTTGAGAAATCAATCAAAGGATGTAAAGCAAGAGCACAAGGATGTGGTTTACAAGGGAAGAAGAACTTCCATCAGCACTTGACGTGGAGAGATTGCTAAGATTGTCAATTTTCATTTGCTGCTCCTTTATGCAGGCATCACGTTCTTTTTGTGATCTCCTTTCCTCCTCCAGTTCTTCTGAAAGCTTCTCCCTTTCCAATTCATACTGGCCATGATTTAGTCATGTTAGCAGAAGGCTTGTGAAACATTCTAAAAGGGTATGAAAATAATAAGAACAAGTACCTTCACCATTTCATTCCGTAGATTCAAAATTTCTTGCTCTAAAATTTCTGCATCAGACCCCTGAACAAATAATTCCAATGAATTATGTTCACGCTTACACGCAGAATATTAAACTACCTGAACCTTTCTCCTCAGTTCCTCTATTTCTAGTTTCTGCCTCTTTAGTAAAGCCGCATCTGTTAGTATCTAAAAGAAAAAAAATACTGCATTAGAATCCCATTCAAGCACGGAATCAAAAACATGAATAATGAATTTCGGGTAAGTCAAGAATTTTCCCAAACAAGTGCACCAACCTCATTCACTTGCACGCAGTTGGTTATTTTCTTTGCCCTGCTAGCGAACTGAAGTGTTCCTTTTGTTTCCTCACTGTGAATCTGTAACAGATGGAAGCAAATACATGTTGGAACCAAGTTGTTCATATGGAATATCAGTTGGATTTAAATCTACTACCTCCTCTGTTGCCACAGTGCAAATAATTGAAGTTTTAGCGTTGCCGCCAAGTGCAGGTTGAAGAATACGTGTAAGCTTACTGTCACGATATGGAACATGGCACCTGCATATCAACCAAATGAGATAATGGACATCAATGAAATTCATTTAGGTGGATAGACATTGGAATTACCTTTGCTTTACACCCTCACTAAGTTTATTGATCACATTACCAAGCATCATCAAGCTTTTGTTAATGTGTTTTCCTTCCTGCAGACGAACACCCTCAGCTCCAGTTTTAGCTACTCTTTCAGACCCAGCCAAGTCGACTAGATTCTGTTTCGAAAATAAAAGTACAAAAATAAAATTATTGTGCAAAACATTAAAGAACCAGCTTTATTCATATGGTAAGTTGGCTGTTATAATCCAGGTATCCAAACAATAAGTATTTGGAGCACATCTATGTACTGGATTACATACCAGGATGGAAATACGAACAAAATCATCTGAACTTGAACTATTAGAGGAGCTATCATCCTTTGCTTTGCTTTCAACTACCTGGATCATCAAAATATTAATTAGCAAGAACTTCAGAGTAGAAATTTTTGAAGTATAATACAATACCATTCTGAAAATGGTGTGTGATCTACTGCTGCGAGCATTCATGTTAGTATCTCCAAAATGCCTATTTGCTGCAGGAGTTAAAATATGAATAGGCTATAATGTAATTAGTGAAGAAATTCAAGCAGAACCTTCTCCGAGCTTGATGAGATTAAGCACTTGACCATAACTGTTCACAATTTCCTCCCGAAGCCCAGCAACAAACACCCCACGCTAAAACAAAAAAACATGTCAATGTCTTCAAGTGCAGAAAAAATTATGTAATGGGTACTTTGACCAAAACCTACCTCCAAACTCTCATGAATTTGAAGCTTCTGGTTTTCCACTGCAAAGAGGTCATTGATATCTTCATTGTAAATTTCCATGTATGAAACTCTGATTAAAAATTCCCTATCTACAGCCTGCATTACAAAAATAGAAGCTATAGACAATGAGTTTTTATAAGATAATTATGGATTCATCGTACCTTTTCAACTTTACAAAATATATCTTTGACAGCCCTATGGATGATCCCGGGGTCACTTTCAGAACCATTCATTGTGAAAGTCTTCCCACTACATGTCTGGCCGTATGCAAACACGGTTCCTGAAGCAGAATTGATTTACTTTTGTAGGAGTGTTACTTTTACATTGAAAAGAAGAAATTATTACAAAATCCAACAGAGAATTCACTTACTCGATGACCCTTATTTGACCCATTAAAAAGTAGGAATAAGTTTCATGGAAACAGAAGCATCATCATGTAAAAAATTAGCGTTTAACTTCTTAGATATACATATCTTCCTACAGGGATTTTTGTGGGAAGGAGTCCATATTTTTGTGAAACGAATCTCTGCAACAATAATATCTACACTTCTTTTACAACATCTTCACATTTTCATTTTTCTGCTTAAAAAATTTCTTACTCCAAAGTAAATGAAGAAATCCCAAATAAGAATAGTTGGTTTAAATCTGAAACAAACCATTGAACCCATCCACTGTAGCATTGATAATGTGCTTTGCCACAAGTTCGTACACCACACTATTACTGCACTTATCGTCAAGCACATGATCTGCATAAAATGGGCAATTTGAAGTACCCTTCCAATAAAATATAATCAGATCCCAAAAGAACCCATTTTAACTTACCGAAAGCAAATGAAATTCCAGGAACTGGGGTGCCTTCAGATCTGTGGAGAGAAATACGGTTGTTTTCGACTCTCCATTGAAAGCCGTTGATGGTTTCACTATTACACAGAGATGGTCTCACCCTTACAGCAACGCTAACCTTCTCCATTTCTGTCTTCCGATCCTTTTCTTCTTCCACCCTCGGTGCGTCTTGGTCTGAAACTTAAGGAAATGGTGAACGGTAGAGGAGAATAAATTCTACATAGCCGTTGGGATTGTATTTGAAAACCTCTGAATTTATCAACTGCCAGCTGGTTAGGCTAGTAATGTCATTTCGACCTTCTTTAACTAGGCCCCACTCAACTTGATGTTGTAAGAAATTGTTATTCTCTTTCTAAAAGGGGAATACCCATTGCAAAACCTAATTCGTAAATACCAAATCCAATGTAGGCTGTGTACCAAACACACAAATACTAAATTCTAAAATGTGTGTCACAATTTTCCCCCATCTGATTTTGCGTCTTTACAGACCGATGCTTCATTGCTTCTGTGGTGTAAGTGTAACGACAGAATCAATATTTTGAGAGTAATTACTACTACTATTCGCTGTAAATTTCCCTTCGGGATCAATATTCAACAGCAGTTTGCGCGCTAAAGTCCCAAGCTCTTAATTTTGGGGCTGCAACAATTGAACGGGTTCGATGGGTTCATCTAAAAGCAGAAAGAAGAAAAGGGTTCCAAGTAAAAGCTCCAATGAAGATTCTTTGGATAAAACCTGCAGGGGCGAAGATTTCTCCCATTTTGTCCAACCCCCTAAGGTTTCAGATTCCATTTTTTTTCTCACTTCAATATTTAGCAGTTGCTGCGTTTGTATGTCGTTGTTCATGTCTTCTGAATGAAACATAAAATTACCTTGTCATATTTATGCCTCGCGTTATATTATTTTGACGCTTGACTTTATGTTTCAGGAGGGCATAACTCGAATTTTCCTGGAGAATTCATATAATCTTCTTGCCAGTTTGTCTTCAACCGAAACATGTAATACGGGGGAGTCTGTTTCAGCTGTAGATGAATTTGGCAATGTAGTTTGTCATAATGCGAAGAAATTAAGCTTTCTAGATGCTCGGGAGCTCTCTAACGTACTATTCAAAGAGATGCAAGAAAGGTTCGATAATTTATACTCTAGTTTCTGCAGTAGTGGTACCACCAAAGATTTTTCTTTCTTGGATTCAGTGGAAGTGCTGACATTAATATTCAGATGTTGCATGTTACTCTTGATTTTGCTTGCATCCCAGCGAAATCTTATCTTCGAAAAAGGGCTGATTCTCTTGAAGATACTGAAAAAGTTGACCTCTGTAAATTTATCAAAAAACACAAGGAGAAAGGCTTTTCTTTTTGAGAAGTCAGTTTTTTGTGAAAGTGGGGCAGGTGAAAATGAATGTGGATCTTCATTTAAGGAATTCACAGCTTCCTTGCAGTTTTTGGAGCCTCGCAGCCCCTTACTTTGTTTGAAGTGTAGTATATTGGAGGTAATATATAGGTTGACCAAGGTTTGTAAAGCATATATGCTTTTGCGTATCTCATGCCTTGTTTAAATGCTTTTTGACAGGTCTTCATAGATGAGCTTCTGGCTCATGGACGTCTAAGAGGTTACATTAAGTTGATAAATTCTACTGCTTCGGTCAATGACATGCTATTTAATCCTCAACATTCCCGTAGTGATACTGCAGTTCTTGCTGAAGCGATCTGTTTTCATTTTATCGCATCGTTTTCTAGCAAACAAGGTCTGGGAGAATTTCTTAGTCTACTATTCTGTTTTCATGCCAAGGAATCAAGATATCCTTTAGGAGGTCCTGCGTTTAGTATTAAAGGAGCTGTATCTTTGCTTCTCAATCCAATCATGGTTTCTGCTCCGAAATATTTGCAATTCCATCTGATTTCTCTAGTTTCAGAAGTTATTGATTTCAAAATCGTGGAATTGGATAACAAAATGATCAATTGTTTCTTGTCAACCTTTGAAAAGTCAGTCATCTTGTACATGACACATATGTATAGCTCGAAAAATGGTGGTTATACTACATCTTTGGGTAGTCTCATGCACATTTCACCTAAAGATATGTCTACGCTGCAATTTGAATCCTACATATCACCAGAAACAAGAAAGTGGGTTGATATAATCATAGAAAAGATGGACCATTCTTCTGATGTGAGCTCAGGTGCTGGTTTCTTGATGATGAAATCTGACATGGTGGGTTCTTGCATGAGATTTGTGAAGGAATGCCAAAATACCTATGCCATGCAATCTCATGATGAAGTTTTTGCCATCTTAACTTGCTTAGTTCTCAAAGCCTCTGAAAATTGTGATCATGAATCGGTACAGCCGTTTGAGGGTGAGACTCTTCGGGACATATCTCTTGTTGTTTCTTTGTTGAAATTGATGAGTATCTCAATGCTACAATCTATCAGGTCACTCAGAATCTGTGACCGTACTTGTTCTCTGGAAGATGTAACTTCATGCAAAGAGTATAAGTTCATGTTGAATACAATAACATGTTTCAGAGATTTGGAGGCTAGTTTGCCTTTGCAGCAAGTTTTATCCAGCGTTATGGGATCCCATCCATCAAGGCACATAGATTCCAAAATGATGTTGTTGCATTTTTCAGGCTTATTATCACTGAGCTTTGTCAGTGGAATTGATTGCTTAGCAAAAGGGTGTCTGTTGATAATTCTTGGTGTCTTGAGTTTATTTGTTTTTGAAGATGGCATGGATACACTAAAATTAATGTTGGCTTCACTCAAACAATCCTTGCCTTGTGAACTATCAGTTGTTCGAGTAGATGAGGTAGGGATGGATCATTTGCTTGCCTTGTTTGACCAAAAGTAAGCATTGAAATATAATTATTGTGGCACTGCAGGCATTAGTTGGTCATAACTCCAGCATTGTAGTTGCAATGAAGTTTCAGAAGACAAGGTCACTTTGGTCCAGGTAACTTTGAACACTGTATGGTTCAAGGGACTGTGTTTGTTGTTGCTCACTTTTGACAAAATAAATGACAGGGAAAGACAAGGTTTGGAAGAAGAAACAGAGGAGACTTGTAATGGGGAGATGTTATTTAAATGCATTATAAATAAGGGGGAAAATGAGGGAGGGTTGAATGACATAGTTGACTATGTTGAGTGCAAACAGGGTAAAGATTACTCAGCTTGGTTGAAGAATCGTGAAAAGTATAGGAAATGGAGATGTGAGAAAATGGCTGTTTTGAAGTGGAGGAAAAGGAAAAATTGTTGGAAATCCACAAGAGGCAAGCAGCGCTATGTATCTTAGTGTTCCCATTCATGTAAACACAAATTGACATGTACAATCATCATTTCTGTAGCTATATAGACAAAAGATAGATGGCTGAGCACTAAGCTTTAGAATTTCTTGACACTCTCCAGCATTCTTCTCAACTGAAAAGCTTCGCCTTGATCCCATTCCAATGACCTTTTCTCTAGATAGCATGCAGTTACTTGCCTTATTAGTCTATCCAGAGATGAGTGGATACTAAGTCTAGCATCCTTCGCTTTCGGGTTTGCATGTAGAATTGTGGCATTCACAGCATCAGCTACTAGCTCCCTTTGACAATCCAGAAGAAGATATCCCACCGAAGATTTACTCGGTTCCTCGTATGCAAGTAACGCAGCACAATCCTACAATAATCCACAATTCAGGAATGCATGTTATATGCAGATAGACATTCTTTGGTATACCTTAACTAGATCATCAAAATCTGACAGATTCTTCAACTTTTGGAACTCGGTTCTGCCATAGAGTATGGCTTCCTCCAGCTTCCCGTCCTGCCCAAAAAAAATAGTAATGCTGTTGAGTGAACTATTTTTTTTGTCTCAGTTTAATACTACAGAATCAGCAATGCCAATATATCATGCCCAAGGTGGCCTACGAGATCATATCAACTGTGCCAATATATTATGCTCATGAATAATAAAGTACTAAAATATTAAGAAAGGTTACCCGAACAAGCTCAATAAATTTTTGGCAGTGCAGCAAAAAACATAAAGCCGATGTGCCATCCTGTGGGAAAAAGAATAACACCACTCGTGAGTTTATACCTCTGAGCTGATTTTCAAAAATATTGATATTAGGGTCTTTCAGCTCATAGGATTAGCAAGTTTAGTGAAATTAAATACCCCTCGTTTACCCACCTGAACAACATGAGGATATAACTGGCCAAGAGTATAAAATGACTCATCTATATTTCCAGACTTTATAAGCTGCAGATGCAAAAAATAAAAACAATCAATTCTATCAATTATTGGCCCAATTCACCAATTACAACATAAAAAATAACAAATCACAATACCGCCCCAGAACTAAAGTATCTCAAAGGAAAATATAGAATCAAAGAAGACAAAATGAGATTTGCAACATCTCAAATAATAAAATAATGTCTCCCAAAGTTTCAGCAACATTCGCTTACAACAATTCAAACTGAATTTAGGAACTGTTGATTACATAAATCTAATTCAAATAGTACCTGACGAAGCTTTCGCCTTTCGTTCAATGCATATGAGCTGTATTCATCATTCACACTATCATCTGACACTAAGGAAACTGGATACAAATTATTCCTAGCAGCAGAATCGAACAACTTAAGAGTCTCTTCATATCCGTAATGTTGAAGATAACATCGAACTATTCTGAAAACAAAATAACAAATAAGTTACCCAAAACTCTTAATCAACATAATATAAAATTGCAGCCGATGACTGGGAAGAGTTAGCTTTGAATGAGGCTGGACACACAAATGGGCTACTAGAGATACTTGAACGGTAATAATCTAATTATTTCAACAAGAAAAAAATGTAAGAATTCTATACAACTAATGTGGATAAAAAACGCATTGAACAAAAGCTTTGGAATAAAATTCAGAATTCTCTGCCACAATACTTGGAACTTCACCTATAACTGGCATCTTGATGTATCGAGATCTTGTCGACTTTACTCTGATCCTTGGCCCTTTGCTCTTCTTCATAAGCCTAATTTAGGTACATTGAATAATATCTCAAGTTCAATAATTGTTAACAAAGTGGGGACTATTCAGCATAAAACAAATATGGAAGAAAATTCAGCTAAAAATAACTATAATAAATAAGTAACATAGATCAGGGTGATCTAGTATGCTACAAAAAAGAGGTCCCAAACAAAAATTAGAACTAACCTTTATATCAAAAACAAATGGACACGTCCCAAAGTTCACGGTCACCCTGACACAGTTAGTTTGTCATAATGAAGAAGAACAGCCTTCAAAATTTAAAATACATTCTCAAAATTAAAATCTTAGCTTCCAATCTGCTTAAAATAAATTTGCAGATCGAATATATAGAATGTATAATGATAATGGTGTCAGCATAAATGAATAGGATACATACTCTTCATTTTGGCTATGGACAGCAACAGTGGGAAACAATGGACCCTTGATTTCCTTAAGCACAGCGCCTACTATGGCACCATTTTTCCTGAGAACGATCATATTTAGTAGAGAATCTTGTTAGATCAATTTATGAGAAAACATCATTTAAATCACCCATCCAACTGAAAAACTTGAAAGGAGAGTACAAAAGATATCGAATCTGAATCTAACGTAAAAAAGAATTCCTGGGCTGAATAGTTGATCCCGCCCCCAACTGTATCACCGGTTGTGTAGGTAGGGCCAAATGTTTCTCCCTTTCCGTGCCCTCGATAAAGGAGCCCATCATCCCCATGATATCCATAACTATTAGCTTCCCAGCTATAACATACACATCCAAGAAAATTACTGAATTTGAATCATCACATAATTAAAATCTACAAGATAACAAGCAGATATTTATAATAAACTAACCCAGGCTGACGGCGAAGTTTGAAAGCAGAAGTGGTAAATCCAATTGCTATTTGACCTTTGGCACCGGCATTCTTAACATAAATCTCAAAATAATAAAGCAGACGCTTGGAAGGGGCTGGATGATTGGCCTGCACTACTCCAACATCGTGGCCGTGCAAATTAACGCTAGGATAAAGAAGAGACAACTTGTCAGGCCTAATCACCGAAAATCCACCAGAGCTATTGACTGTATCCAACTCCGTGGGAACTTCCTCATCTTCATCGTCGTCTTCATCGAACGGCGAAACAGACGGCGCATCGGGCTTTAGGGCTGCAACCTTAGAAATGTGTCTCCAAGTATCTATAAAATAGGTAGCAATCACATCTATCGGCGGCGTTTGGGTGTGCGATGTGGCCTCCGACATGCTTAGGTGCAGAATTGGGTGAGAGAAGAATAAATTGTTTTACTGCTTTTGACCTCCAAAAATAAGAGACATACGACTTAGTTGGCAAAATAAGATTGGGCTGCCCAGCGCAAGTTCATTAATATGGGCTTTATTGACTACCTAGGTATAATGGGCGACGAAGCAATCAAAGTAAAAAATTTTGGATGACCGTAGGCCCAGCCCAACTAACGGAACTTATTTATTGGGCTCCCCAATTCCGCACTCTCTTTTCAAGCTCATCTC
Organism: Utricularia reniformis; assembly: GCA_009725065.1. Classification (NCBI taxonomy): domain Eukaryota; kingdom Viridiplantae; phylum Streptophyta; class Magnoliopsida; order Lamiales; family Lentibulariaceae; genus Utricularia; species Utricularia reniformis. The sequence goes on from RWGZ01001514.1 coordinate 608,901, forward strand.
TACTGCAAATATTTGTTTTTTATCCCCGAAAATACCCGTTAGAGAATCCAATGGCTTCCCGTTAAAGAACCCGTTAGGATCATGGTAGTTATACCCGTGGTATACCGCCCGATATACCGATCATACCGGTAAATATCAGTCATAACCGGTACATCGATATTCCGAAATATCACCGGTATACCACCGATATAGAGGAAAAATCGTTCGTACCGATCATGACCGGTACGAACGGTACCGACCGATTTAACTTCCTTGGTTAGGACACATGAATTCCAAGATAAGATTCTTTACATTAAAGTTTTTTCTGACGTTGAAAAAAGAGTAAGTTTTTGAAGTGGTACATACAGTTTTTGGGAGTTTTTTAATAAGGGTAATAGTATTAGAGATAATTATAATAAAAAATAACAATATTTTTTGATTGATTTTATTTTAATCAGTGAATTAATTTACATTTGCAATGTAGCACTAATCCAAAGACTAAATTGACAGATTTTTTCTATAGATTATTTTCTATATTATAGAAATTGATCTATTATTTTTTAAAAAAAATTATGAGCTATGCCTTGACATCCTCTTCTTCATTTCTTCTCTTTAACTTTTCTCTCTCTTATATGGTTAAATCATGTTTATTTGAATATGACTATTCAGGAGTTTTTCCACTCCTTACCATTGTTAGGTCCTATAAATTGTTTTAATGATGATACTTTTAAATATATATATATATATATATTAACATGTACTTTTTAATTTATTGTCGGATGTTATCTCTTCTTTTATCATCATGTACAGATTATAGACTTTCACATAAAATTATCAAATGTTCTATCTCTTATAATGGTTTTTCTCCTCCAACGAAAAGTGAAGGGAGAAACAGTTGTTGTTTCTACGCTATTGTTGACTATGGTTATTGACGGGAACCGATATTAAAATTGCGATTTCTTTCAACAGATACAATAAATTTGTAGTTTTAGTGAGGAATTGAAGCATCAATGTGCATTGGTGAGAGAACCACAAATCATAGTCAATATAGTGAACAAATTTTGGATTCTCTTGAGTTTGGAAGCCTTATTTTTCTTCTTAGTGAAGTTTAGTGGTTGATTATCAACGTTTTGAGTTAGGTTTTGTAGTTTATATTATTTTTGTAAATTTGAATATTTAGCTGAGGATCAAAGAATTAGGAAAACGGGTGTTTATCATTCGTACCGTTAATAAAGAATATTTTTAAAAATGTTCAGACACTTTATCAAAGTAATGCAATATATATATATATAATTTGACCAGTGTTAATAAACCTATATTTCAAAAAATACAGCTAATAAAAAATGAATGAGTTAGTGACACTGCTATCCAAGTTTTTTTTCCCGGGTATTGAGTTTCTTAAGCTCTTTTGTTTTTGTTGATTTATTGAAATAATGAAAACTTCCTGCGCCTACCTGGCCCCTGCCTAAATGTGACTCAAGTTTGGGATAATTGCCCATAGACGGAACTTAGTGAGTTTTTCAGTGTACGTACCATTGTAAGATAATTTTTATTATTTTTTTAACATTGAATTTTAGTATTTTATTATAATAGCATAGACAATTTTTAATTTTTACAAATACCATTGATCACACGATAGTCACATTACTATTTATAATTAAAATTATATATCTAATATTTAGTTTTATTTTTATAAAAAGAGAAGAAATGTTTGTTATAAAATGAGAAAAAATATATATTTAATATCAAATAAAACTACAACGATAATAGTGATTTGAAACTATAATTTATTGTATTTTTTTAATTATATTAGTTATTATAGATACTTATATGTTTATCACATTTATTATAACAGTTGTTGAATAAAATAATAAACTTTATATTTATGTTAAAACACATAATATATATGTGCAATTTTTATTGAAATCTATGTTACTCAATAATATAAAATATAATGTCAT
>RWGZ01001514.1:613010-713970 GCA_009725065.1 Utricularia reniformis
GACTGGGAAACTACTTCCTTCAAGAGTCTGAAAGGGAAGGCACTTTCAAAATCTGGATCATTAGATAAGTCTGCCAATGTGAGACGACATTTCAGTCGCATCACATAACCAGAAATGCCTTGTTTGTTATAAAAGATGTACTTTGTTTTTCGTTTACCAGCTCTTCTCTTGGATATGTGAGAATTAAAACTCATCAACAATTACGTAACTGAACGCCCAGTCAATGCAGTAGCAATGTTGAATGCTTGGAGAAGGTTAATTCAAATTTTTATGAACCTTACAGGATGCATCTGCTGTGACAACTACTGATCATAGAGCTGGAAAGCTTGAGGCCAAGTTCTATGACAAAGGTGAAAATTGTCCTCCTTTTTCATTAGATTCTGACGGAAGAAATAGGAGGCGTCAAGTGCCATTTAATCCCGACGGGAAAAGGCAATAATGATCATGTGTATCTAGTTTCTCGAGCGGAGGTGAAGATGGATATGTGAGATTGCTTCAACATCTCAAATGATGTAAATCTAAAGACCAGGCCCCATTCTAATTATTAATTTGGAAACTACTTCGAGATTGCTAAGTTGAACAACGTTGCTCATATTTATTTCTAAATTTTCAATTGCTCAATCCTCACCATTATTTCTCTGTCTATTCACAACTAACAGCAGTTAAAGATGCAATCAGCTCGGGCTCACCACAGACACATCAGATTTGGCAATGTATGCCTCACCGCAGGCGCATACCATAGGGTGTGAAAAATCCTGAAAACAAAAAATATGGATGGAGAAAGAAAATATTATCCTTGTGCTACCATTTGATCCATAGTCTCACCTTCAATCTCGTGATCTGGTGGCGAATGAATTGGAGAGATTTGACTTCTCCAGCTTTATCAGACAACAATGCTTGAAGCTCCTCTTCCAATCCTTTCTCGTCCATATCCTCAAACTCTTGCTGCAACTTCATCATCAGATACTACCATCTGACAACTACAAAATCACTTTACCTTGTAGCTACCAATTTTAGTCTTCATTACTTCAATAGACTGCCGCAGCTGAAAATGTACAATTGGGAAAATATAATAACTTAACAGATATCCACTTTAAACTAGTCATGTTACTTCTTATAAAAATGTAACATCTTTTTCTATCATTAACAACAAAGGATCAACCTAGAGCAATATGCTGCCTTCCGAGGAAACTTCCATGGAATATAATTCAAACCTTATTATTCTCCAAAATAGTTTTTTCTTTGGGTTCCTCCATGATATCAAACATCGTTTGATCAATGTCAATTTCCATTTTGTCCGCATCATCTTGGCAAGCTGGAATATGATGTGACATTTCACAATAACAACGAATATAGTAGGGAATCTTGAATTACCTTTTCCTACACCCATTTTCTCCTTCACCTGAAACACTGGGACTCCAAAATTAAATTGACCATCACTTAGATTCCGTACTAAGTGCAAAAATGGATGTTACCAAGCTTGAATTCTCAGCATTCAGAAGTTCCTAAATGATTAAATTAGAGTTCAGGAAGAGTAATTTATTCTGTTCCTTGACGGACAGAAGAAAAGTTTGAACCTGCTGTTTCCTTAGCTGATCAGTTAAATCTTGATCAACCTTTTTGTATTCTGCACTGTTATTGAAACGGAAATGATTTTTAGAAGATATTTTTTCCTAATAAAAGACCACCACAATACCTTTGATGCACAAGTTTTTTGGATAGACTTAGTCTTTCTTGCTGCATTAGCTCAAATGTCTGCATGAATGAGGAATTGACAGTAGTATCAGTCCAATTTGGAGCAAGGTAGAATGGCATAAATGTGATACTCGACATCCCTGGCTTGTGCTGAGGGAATCCTCTTCAGTAAGTGTCAATTGACAGAAATTTTTTTAGTAACTTATAAGCAATGAATACCTGACTGAGAGTGGAAGAATCAGATTGCAGAGAAACAATTTTCTTCTGCTTTTCCAGCATCTGCATACCGATGTCACCTTTTGCCTTTGCCATCTGATTAATTTCTTCCTTAAGTAGCCTGGTTTTCTCCTTAGCTGATACAAAATTAGCAAAATCATCTCAGATAAACACAAAGAAATGAGTAAAGGAGCAAAACCGGAATTTCAAAGTGACCTGCATCAAGATCCTTCTGAAGTGCCTGCATGGTGGTGCACTGCATATGCTCTTCAACTGACAATTTCGCTGCTTCATCAGCCACATCTAGAAATCGGCGGCACATAATTCAAATACCGCAACACAGAAAAGAAAGTCGAAACGAAGAGAGACAATTGACCGTTAATCTGAGAGCGAAGCGTCTTCATGTACTGAAATAACTCTTCCATTACATTTACAACGGAAACCTACAGAATGTATCACTTCATAAATTGGCAGATCAAAAGTGGCCTCATTGAAAAAGGCAATTAATATTCAGAGAAAATTCATGTAATGTACCCCAAGCGAATTGATTCGATATCACTTTATATAGAAGAATCCAAGGGCCAATTAAGAAGAATCGGTTGGAGTTAGATAGAGCTGGAGAAAGAGACCGCGGAAGAGCTGTTACGATTAGAGGAAAAATAAATCGAGTGCAGAGAGGTGCACAGGAAGCCTTTTGGGAACATAAGAAACGCCTCGATCCGACCAGGGGGCTGTTGCTCGATCTGCACTGCTCTGCCTTGCTATAATCTTCAGTGGCTGTAGTGCAATCGATTAGAATCTGATAAACGAAATTTAAATTGAATTGACAGTGTTACTGTTACCTGGGCCCAACCCAAGAATGGGAGAGCTGTATAAATAAATTAATAAATTGCTTATAGTTCCAGGCAAAATTCTCAAGTGTGCAGATGTCAAAATAATATTTTACTCGGTTTGTAGTATTAATCCTAGTCCTGCCTGATTGAACGGGAGTTGAGAATGCTGAAAAACATTGGCTCCCTGCTCATGTAGTAAACTCCGTACAACGTATAACCCACTGTAGACCTCAGAAAAAGGGGATTGATTGGATTGTATCATGACTTGAGAATCCCTTTTACAGAATGACATGAACCAATCTTCCTGTCATAACAAGTCTGCACATTATACTATAAATCCTCAGCTTCATTTAACTTTAAAGGAAATGGCATATATATCCACATCTGAGACTATTGATTTAACTATTCTTTCTCATTTGCCTCTCTCAATTACAAATGGGGTTGATGAACAATTCCCAAATTATAATCAAACATATCAATTGAATGAACACTGATGTCAATACAATTTCCAACCCATCCATCTCAAGTTCTGAAGCCTCATCTGTTGTTTCAGCATCAACAGAAGACACAAATGCCAATCAAGAATGTTCAGCCTTAAAAAGTAGGAAAACTGGTGTATAAAATCTGCTGATTGATGTCTTGGTTTATGTTACAGATCACCGAATGACAACACTTGCAACTTTTGTTGTTTTCATCAATGGGAAGTTGTGTTTTGTCTGCTTTCCAGCTTGAGGAAAAGCCACTATAGTTTCTTGAACTTGAGTTGGGATACAATGATTTCTTCATACTGCGTCTGGGTGGACATGCTTCCATCACTCGCCACTTTTTCTTAAAGTGATAAACAATTCCATGCCTACCACTTTATATCAAAGTGAACAACTTTGGATATATTCTTCTTCCTCCATCTAACAAAATCAGTGTGTATTCCCTTTCAACGAATAATTCAGTAACTCTCTATCTGGAAGTCTCTTCAACACGCAGCTCCATGTGTAAAGAAATAATTCAACTCATGCCAAATCAATCCCTCTTATATGTCACTTTTCATTCTTGTCTTTTGATCTATGGAATTTATGCCTAATAACTAATCATCTCTTGTTGACGGTAAAATCCTCTGATCTGGAGTTATTCTGTAGTAAGTGGAGAACATTAATACAACGGGAGATTCGGTTGCAAAGAAGAGTGAATGAGAAATACCTCTAGGAAATGATGTAGATAACTGGATCAGGCATCTGGGATTGTTTCTTNGCGATAATAGATGAGAACATCATTGCGTATGGAGGATCAGGGTCTGTATACAAGATAAAGCTGAGCAACGGTGAAACCATTGCAGTGAAGAAGCTGTGGTCAAGGAAGGTCAAAGATTTAGCTTCTTGTGGTCAGGTGGTTCTAAATAAAGAACTGAAAACCGAAGTAGACACTCTGGGAAACATAAGGCACAAGAACATTGTGAAGCTCTACAGCTATTTGTCAAGCAGGGATTGCAATATGCTTGTTTATGAGTACATGCCAAACGGAAACCTTTGGGATGCCCTTCATAATGGAAAAACAGATTTGGATTGGCGGATTCGTCATCAAATTGCACTAGGAATAGCACAAGGATTGTCATATCTTCACCATGATCTGATGCCACCAATTATCCACAGAGACATCAAATCTACAAACATTCTACTTGATCAAAATTATCAGCCCAGGGTTGCAGATTTTGGCATTGCCAAAGTGCTGCAGGCCAAGGGATCGAAGGAACCTGCCACTACAGTCATAGCAGGAACCTATGGATACATAGCACCAGGTAAGTATGAAATTCTGCTCCCATTCATCATTTTCAACTGTTCTCACAAGACACTCCTATTGTGCAACAGAATACGCATATACTTCAAAAGCAACAACAAAGTGTGATGTCTACAGCTTTGGGGTGATCCTGATGGAGTTAACCACAGGGAAGAAGCCTGTGGAACCAGAGTTCGGAGAGAATAAAAACATAGTAAGTTGGGTTTCAAGCAATATTGAGACGACGGAAGGGGCTACGGACTTGCTAGATAAACGTATCTCAAGTTCATTCAAAGATGAGATGATCAAAGTTCTACGCATAGCAGTTCTATGCACCTGCAAGGCTGCGGCACATCGCCCTACGATGAATGATGTTGTTCAATTGCTGACAGAGATTAATCCCAGCACGTTCGATTGGATACCCTACAAAACTGAAAAGGAGAAGGAGAATGAAAACGACTCCAAAGTCATCAAGTGAGTGAAATTCGAGCGACTATTAACATTTACAGACAATAACAACTAATTGCAGTAATATGGAAGGTTTGTTACAAGAAAAACTAGCTGTTCTTGTACGAGAAGTGATGTTACATTTTGAGTTCATCAAAATACCACTTGAGAATGATAGCGATCAGGGAAGTACTGTTTAAAACAAAGTTGGAATCAAGGAATTCATAATTCTTGATTGTGGGGTGGTGACCGACGTAATTAACGTTCAGCCCGATCAAACCCGGAAGAAACACGATAAAACATCGTCGGAATGTTCTAAGAATATGTTCCTTTTCGTAAGAAACCCTTGAGCACAACAAACTCCGAACGAACGGTGCCAAATACCGCGCTAAATGTGTGGTAATACCATTTTACCCAATTCCTCCAGTAGCGGGTCTAAACCACAACCCATTCTGATTTGAGGTTCAAATCCATTTTATAGTTCCAACATGTTCACCTCAATAAGAGAGTTAATATTACAATTTCGTCAGTTAATTGTAAAACGCATGTTCATGCTCAAATCCCAGTCCAAAACGACACCATGCTCTGCAAAATATACAAAATTCAACACGGCACGCACACAATTCCTTCAAAGGAAGCCGCAGAAACATTAAACGAGACACTGTCGTACCTGGATCAAAAAATCAAGCTATCTCAACCCGTGATCACATACAGGGAAATCAAAATGGGAGTGTAGAAGTTGAAACACAAGGGTAGGTGGGGTGGAGGTTTTCGTTGGAGGGCGGTAGCTAACGATTAGCAGTAATTCCGAACTAATTGAGGGCTGGAATCAAATGACAATTAATCCATTCTAACAGCCTCCCATAAATAGTTTGTAGGCAACGGTAAGAAGCCTATCCGTTGAGCCATAGCCGCGTAGAAAGCTTTTTTTATTCACTAATATTTTTAAGCTTTTACTCAATGGTACATTGCAGAAAATCCTTGCCACACAAATCGATTGGTATTAATGGGGTATGGTCAAAAGTCATTAATTGAAGCTGTATAGCAACGGCTAAACTCATAAATGTCAACGGGATTCTACAGTCTCTCGGTTCAATACTCTTCCACTCTGGAAGGGTGAAACTCGATGGAGGGGGAGAAGAAATCATCTGCGGTATCTGATGTCAGTGTTTGGGCCATGAATATTGTTAGTTCGGTTGCGATCATTATGGTGAATAAGCAGCTTATATCCAGTGCAGGATACGGGTTTAGCTTTGGTTAGTTATCTTGTGACTGGGTGATCCCATTTGTCTAATGCAACTTGATTGATTGATGGTTTTTTTCAGCCACTACACTGACTGGTTTTCACTTTGCTGTTACTGCACTGGTGGGCATGATATCTAATGCTACTGGGTTATCGACGGCAAAACACGTTCCTTTATGGGAACTAGTCTGGTTCTCAATTGTAGGAAATGTGTCCATAACAGGGATGAATTTAAGTCTAATGCTGAACTCTGTTGGGTTTTACCAAGTATGATTGTGTGTTATAAAAGGATGGTTTTCTTATATTTTCCATGTAATTGTGTGTTGTGTTGCAGATATCGAAACTGAGCATGATCCCTGTAGTGTGCGTAATTGAGTGGATCCTTCACGGAAAAAACTACTCGAATGAAGTTAAAATATCTCTTGTTATAGTGATCATAGGCGCAGGAGTTTGTAGTGTGACAGACGTGAAAGTGAATGGGAAAGGATTTATATGTGCGTGTGTTGCAGTTTTATCTACTTGTGTACAACAAATCGTAAGTTTTAATGTTGGAGGAGAAAGAGATAGTGCAGTACTGATATTTGGGTTTGCGTGCAGTCAATTGGTTCATTACAGAAGAAATACAGTGTGGGTTCATTTGAGTTACTGAAGAGAACAGCTCCAATTCAGGCATGGTCCCTCCTGGTTCCTGGCCCTATATTTGACTACTACATTTGTGGAAATGTAATCCTAGACTACGAGTTTACTACAAAAGCCATAGTAAGTATGTTGCGTTAGTGTTGTTGTGGATGGTGTAATATATTGTGATAACTGTGCAGTTATTCATTCTGGTTTCATGTTGGTTGAGTGTGTTGTGGAACGTGAGTCAGTACCAATGCATTGGGCGATTCTCAGCTGTTTCGTTCCAAGTTATAGGGCACATAAAGACAGTTTGTGTGCTTGTTTTATGCTGGATCTTATTCGACTCTGAGCTAACATTGGAGAACATAATGGGTATGATGGTTGCAGTAGCTGGAATGTTTATGTACAGTTGGGCTGTTGAATCCCAAAAGCAAGTTGAACACAAGGGGAATTCAGTTTCAGACAAGATGGAAGAAATCAAATTAGTAAAAGAGATTGGGGTTGAGTCTAAGGTGTAGTGGATACTGGATAGAGTGAAATTAATTATTTGGTGACTTGGTAAATAAATAATAAATATGGTTTCTCTAAGAACCAAGATGCTGCCGATTTCCATTACTTTACTTGGACATTTATGTACACAAGGCTCACTTACAACTCAGAATCCAAATTAGGGGTGTAAAAGAACCCAATTTTAGTGTTTTTTAAGGTTTGGGTTCATTTCGAAATTTTAAGCTTCCGTTTGAGGTTCGAAAATCGTAAAATCTATGGTTTGAGGTTCTCTTCGAATTAATTAAAATAATATATATTTAATATAAATTTAATATTATAATATATATATTGTAATATTATTGGCTCGCAAACCGGTTCGGCTCGATTTGTTAGAAATTTGAGGTTCGATGTTCGATTCGTTAGAAATTCGAACGAGCTCGGTTCGAAAAAATTGAGCTCGAACCTTGAGAAGCTCGATGCAAGAGATTCGCGAACCGTTTTCACCCCTAATCCAAATTATTATAATCTACAGGGTGTCACTCACAGTCACAGGCACCTACTGATCATCTCTCGGAACTAGTGGAAAGCACTATAAGTAATCTTGAAACAAGCAAATTTGTGACGAATTTTTTGTCAAGTATAACAGTATCATAAATTTTAATTATATTACTCATTGGATTACTCATATTAATCATATTACTAATTAATTAAATTGAATATTGAAGAAAAAATATGTAAAAATATAATATATATTTGAAAATATAATTATATTCTATGATTTAACAAATGTATATGAAACTATGGTGGAATATCAATAAACACTTAAATATACAACGTCTACCATTTTCTCTTTTCAAAATAATTTGAATTTGAATTTGAATTTGAATTTGAAAATAAGGGTTACCGTTGTGATAACATCAGCGTCGTCTATTTCTTATGCAAATCTCTCCATTTTTCACATTTTCTTGGGCTGATATTCAAGATCGGTGTAATCTGGAATAGAAATGGAGGGGAAAACGAAATCCGCCATGGAAGCGTTCGAGAAGCTTGAGAAAGTTGGGGAGGGGACGTATGGAAAAGTTTACAGGGCTAGGGAGCGGGCCACTGGGAAAATTGTCGCGTTGAAGAAAACTCGTCTTCATGAAGACGAAGAAGGCGTCCCGCCGACCACTCTTCGCGAGGTTTCGTTGCTCAGAATGCTCTCCCGAGATCCTCACATCGTTAGGTATTTTCTTATCCGTCGGTTTCGCTTGGTTCATGAATTTTATGTTTTATAATTGATTTGGTTTTTATTGGACGAAACCGAGGAATGATTGTTGGTTGTGTTTCCGATTTATGTACAGATTGATGGATGTGAAACAGAGCCTGAATAAGGAGGGGAAAACTGTTCTCTACTTGGTTTTTGAATACATGGACACCGATCTGAAGAAGTACATTCGCAGTTTCAGGCAGAATGATAAAAATATTCCGGCCGAAATTATCAAGGCAACATTTATTGATTGTTTCCGCCTCTGAATTCTGTTTTCTGTTCACATTACTAACGATCTACTTTACTTTCTTGATAACTTCAGAGCTTAATGTACCAGCTCTGTAAAGGCGTTGCTTTCTGCCATGGCCATGGTGTCTTGCACAGGTAAGCGCTTGTTTTAAAAACTCATTTCAATGGTTTGGTTGGTTCTGGTCACTGTGTTAGATTTACTGGAATTCTTATGTGTTCAAGGGATCTTAAACCCCACAATCTTTTGATGGATCCCAAGACAATGATGCTAAAAATAGCGGATCTAGGATTGGCAAGAGCTTTTACAGTACCTATTAAGAAGTACACCCATGAGGTACACGCTTTTGAACACCCTTTTTTCTTCCCACACAATGAATGACTAGCAGTAAAGTATGTTTCTTGTAGATACTGACCCTTTGGTATAGAGCTCCTGAGGTTCTCTTGGGCGCAACTCATTATTCTACTGCTGTAGACATGTGGTCTGTTGCTTGCATATTTGGTAAGAAAGTTTCACTTTATGTGTTCTTCTGTATGTGGTGAATATGAATTTTTACACAGAATTATGTCTACTTGTTCAGCCGAGCTGGTGACAAACCAAGCTATATTTCCAGGAGACTCTGAGCTACAACAGCTCCTTCACATTTTCAGGTGCAAAGTGTTTGCCAAATAATTTTCGCAGGCAATTGTTTTATCATGTATTTTTTTGTAAGCAGATTGCTGGGAACCCCAAATGAAGAAATTTGGCCTGGAGTGGGGAAGTTGGTGAACTGGCATGAGTATCCCCAGTGGAGCGCAAAACCACTTTCCTCAGCAGTTGCTGGGCTTGATGAAAATGGGTTGAACCTATTAGGAGTGAGTAGTCTATCTCTTAACAGGAGAATTTNTACTGCAATGAGCTAATCATTTCTCCATCAATAGGCAGACAAATATACCGATGAAATTTATGCTCAAATAAGCCTGCAGCCAGTTAGTTCTGTGAGTAGCCGCACAAAACTTGTTTGGTATGAATTTTATCTTGATTTTGCTCATTGATTGATTACCCATGTTTCAGGATAAGGATGTCATTCCTGTACCAGAAATTAGACTGAAACCAAGTAAACATCCATCAGATTTCTTCTTCAAGACCTTGACTGCTAGTGACACGAGCACTCATGGTGGCTTCTCCGTTCCTAGAAGAGCAGCAGAGAAACTCTTCCCTCCACTGGTACCATTAAGAGTTCCTACGCTCGCATTTGTATCTGTTCCTTGATGATCACATTCTTTAATTCTTTTTCATAGGATTTCTCCATGCAACCACCATCTCAAGAGCTCGTTGTCCAGGATCTTCACGACAATACCTGGACTTTTCGTCATATATACCGGGGTAACTATTTTAGATGCTTCATATCGTTGGAGCTTGGAGCTTACCTTTTACGTTTTTTTCATTTTCTTGTGTTCAGGGCAGCCCAAAAGACACCTACTCACAACTGGTTGGAGTATGTTCGTTGGAGCAAAGCGGCTTAGAGCTGGTGATGCGGTTCTTTTTGTCAGGTGCTTCTTCTACAGGTTGTTAACGCTTCTTTATTAAGGTTCTTCGTGCATAAAATTTATATCTTTGTAGAGATGAAAAGTCGCAGCTTTTACTTGGAGTTAGACGAGCTAATCGACAGCAAGCAACTTTGCCATCATCTGTTTTATCAGCGGATAGTATGCACATAGGAATCCTTGCTGCAGCTGCTCATGCTGCTGCTAATCAAACCCCATTCACTATCTTCTACAATCCAAGGTATCAGTTATTTCTCTGTTGATATGCAATGCAGTTTAAGCATATATACAAATTGCAAACTTGCAGGGCCTGCTCGTCGGAGTTTGTGATTCCTTTTGGCAGATACCGGAAAGCAGTTTTCGGTACACAGATTTCATTAGGAATGAGGTTTGGGATGATGTTTGAAACTGAAGAATCAAATAAAAGGAGGTGGCTTTCTGTTTCATAGATTGTTCTCTTTTCACCAACAATAAGAGGAATTATTTGATTACATATCTTTCAGATACACCGGCACTATACATGATATAAGCGATCTAGATCCTCGAAGATGGCCTAATTCAAAGTGGCGAAGCCTTCAGGTACTCAATACTTGAAAAGTGGCATGGAGCATGGTGAATTTACTTATCCTTAAAACCACAGGTGGAATGGGATGAGCCTGGATGTGGTGACAAAAGGAGCAGAGTTAGCCCATGGGAGATTGAGATGCCTGAAAGTCTCTTCATATTTCCATCTCTGGCTGCAAATTTCAAACGCCCTTTCAACTCTACATTCATGGGTACGTATGGACATATCCCTCCAGGATCTACAACCGAATGTGAATCTGTAATGAACACACCTTTGCTTCGAGTTCTTGATGGTACTTCCACAGGGATGTGGTCAGAGCAACTAATGAAGACGCTTGTAAAACCTCAAGAAGTGAATTCACTGCCGTTGCCAATCAAACAGAAGCCTGAAAAAGATGATGTATTCCAACGAGAAGAAAGGCAGCTGGTTACAAATTCAAGTATGATATTTCAAGGAAAGACAGAGATAGCTTGTGAAAACCTTGCATGTTTTGGAAATAACACTACAGATATTGTACAAGGAACCATGCAGATGAGCCCACTTACATCACTAGGACAGTGTGATGAAGAAAAGGTGGCAGTAAAGCAGACTAATCCACAATGTTTTGTAAATGATTTGGGCATTGTGCAGCAAAATCCCCTGCTCCAGTATCCAGGACAGGTTGATTTCGTCTCATGTACTCCCATTTTTAACTCATTGGAATCTTTCAGAAACCCAGGGTCTTTGTGCTTGGTCAAGAAGTTTGGTTACCATTCTCGGTCATCAGACAATCTGTGCGTTGCAGAGCCACAAGAAAGCCAGGAATTATGGGATTCCCATTTTATCAGAACAAAGAGTGTCACACAGACCAGTAGCCTTCCTATGCTACTGCCACAACAAGACATTGCTAACTTACCTTATTGTGGGTACAAAGACTTGACAGGGGTGAACGTTAACCATAGTGACATCTACGGTTGTCTAAATCTTGATGGTAGCACGGTTATTGATCCATCAGTATCCAGCATATTTTTTGATGAGTTTGGTGGGATAAAGAATGGAGATTTTCAGAATCCTTCAGATTGCCTTGTGGGAAACTTATCATCCAACCAAGATGTCCAATCTCAGATTACATCAGCAAGCCTAACAGATTCACAACCTTTCTCCATCCCAGAATACCCTGATAACACAGGGGGGGCATCATCAAGCAATGTTTGTTTTGAAGACAACAATTGGTTGCAGCATAACTCATGGAATCAAGTAGCTCAGAGGTTCCGAACATACACAAAGGTATAAGTTTATTCCACACACTTGCTATAACTTGTCTGCATTGTATTTCATTACACTAGTTTTGCAGATTCAAAAGGCGGGATCGGTTGGAAGGTCCATTGATGTTTCAGCATTTAAGAATTATGATGAACTGCGTTTTGAAATTGAAAGAATGTTTGGACTAGAGGGGTTGTTGAATGATCTTGGTTCTGGTTGGAAGGTAGTATATGTTGATTTCGAAAATGATGTTCTTCTTGTTGGAGATGATCCTTGGGAGTAAGTATTTCAAAGGCTCTTTAGTTACTAGTTCACAAATCTAACATCCGAAATCGGGTTTGCAGTGAATTCGTAGGCTGTGTGAGATGTATCAGACTTTTATCTCCATCAGAAGTGAAGCGGATGGCTGAAGAGGGAATGCAGCTTCTCAACACTGTTGGTTTTCAAGGAGTAGGTGCCACCTGATGAACAAACAAGATAACAACACTTGCCTTTTCTCTGTAAAGATCTGTTTTCAAGGAGTACTACCATGTTAACACAAGTAATTTGTTCCATTAATTTCTTTAGAATCAATCGTAAGTTATGAGTTCATTGTTCATGCTCAATTCTGTGTCAATCAATTCTAGCTATCACAAACTTCAAATCTTCCATTTGGGCCATGGCCTCATCACTAATTATTATAATACGGCCGATATGTTTTAAGCCCATCACAGTTTTGATTAGATCCGACCCGACTTTGTCCTAATGAAATGTTGGAAAAATCATGGATGGAGTCAAACACGTGAGGCGTCTTCTTCCCTTTTTTCAACAGTTCAGATCTGATCTCGGTCCGCCAAAATGTCGTCGACCTTCAGTGGGGATGAAACGGCGCCCTTCTTTGGGTTCCTTGGAGCCGCAGGCGCTCGTTTTTTCTTGTGAATTTTCCATGTCTTTTGCAGAGTAGAGTATTGTTATTTAAGATTGAAGGTTGATGTGCTTATTGATGATCTTGGTTTTCCTAGGTATGGGAGCGGCGTACGGTACGGCTAAGAGCGGTGTCGGGGTGGCGTCTATGGGTGTGATGAGGCCGGAGCTGGTCATGAAGTCTATTGTTCCGGTGGTTATGGCTGGTGTTTTGGGTATTTATGGGTTGATCATCGCTGTGATTATCAGTACTGGTATTAATCCTAAGGCGAAATCTTATTACTTGTTTGATGGTTATGCTCATCTTTCTTCTGGACTCTCATGTGGTCTTGCCGGCCTAGCTGCTGGTATGGCGATCGGAATCGTGGGTGATGCTGGGGTCAGGTGAGATTTGATGGAACTAATCTTGTTTACATCGCTGATATTTTTTATTATGAAAATTTTGAAATCTTGGGCGGATATATATGATCTGTACAGCAGAGGTGTTCATAATCATGGATATTTTAATAGTTCGGTGTCCTTTTTATTCATCTAAATAAGATCATTGTTATTTAGTTATTTAACGGGAGATAAGATGATACTTAGGCTTAATCCAGTAAGTTTTACCTGAAATCTCCATAGGTTGGATATCATAATCGTGAGAATTGATTTATTACTGTCAGCTTTTACATTAACACTTATAGAGACCATGAATTCGCAGCCTGCTCATCTATGAATTTGTGTTTCAGCTTCTTGTTTAAATGATCAGCATTTAAGTTACTGAAATTAAATGGCAGGAAGTTTGTTTTTTGTATGACAGGGCAAATGCACAACAACCAAAGCTGTTTGTTGGAATGATCCTTATCCTTATTTTTGCTGAGGCACTTGCTCTTTATGGTCTGATTGTTGGCATTATCCTATCTTCTCGTGCTGGTCAGTCTAGAGCTGACTGATTCCTCCATCAATCGATGCTTCCTCCCTTTTGTGCCACTGTCGTGGTACGCTGCATTTTATTTTGGTTGAGAATTGTTTGTGTTTGTCATTAGATTATAGATGAGAAGTTTGATTTTGGGTGTTAGCTGTCAAAAGCAGAGTCTTAATGTTACAATATGGTTTGAATTCATGAAAATGATATTTGCTTCTCCAATATGCATTCTTTTTTTGGCTTTGTTTTTCTTCTCATGATTTGGTATTCATAGTAGGTTTGTCAATCTTGGTCATTTCGACATAGCTGATTGATTCTTAATCGATCTTCAATCTTCTCTCGGTACCCTTAGTCATTCACATTGACCAACCAAATGGATTGTCCGTGATATATTTGACTAACTATGTCCCTCCCTTGATTGATCACATTTGTTCATCACTCCATCTTCATGAGTTCTTTGTCATTCTTATAAATAAATATAATTGTTTTTCCGATTCGATCATACATTCTCATCCAAACGCCATTCCTTAATTGTTTACCTAAATAATATGGTTGAATTACTTTTTTTAAAGAATAATTGAAGCGTCTTATTGGGCTCATATTGGTTGGGGCTCAACATTGCAAAAATTGCCGTTTTATTTTTTAAATGAAGCCAATTACATTTCATTTTTGCACCCTTGGAATTTCACTGCTAAATGGAAGCGTTCCTGCAGCCGACCATCGGAGTATACGCCCCTCGCCTACTCAAACCTCCGCCAGCCAAACGACGTCATGTTAAGACATACGCCGCGGTTAGTGGTGGCGCCACCACTAGTAAATGGGCGGATCGCCTGCTTTCCGACTTCGAATTTCTCCCTTCCACTTCGGACTCCTCTGATGCAGCCACTTCTTCGCGTCGCTCTCCGGCGCTCGTACCATCGCTTCCTGAGCGATACATTTCAATGCCTATCGACTTTTACGTTATTCTTGCTGCGGAGCCGCATTTTCTTGGAGACGGAATTCGTCGGGCCTATAACGCTAGGGTTTCGAAGCCGCCCCAGTATGGCTTCAGTGACGATGCTCTGATTAGCCAACGGCAAATTCTCCAAGCTGCGTGTGAAACACTGGCTAACCCTACTTCTCGCAGAGAATATAATCAAGGCCTTGCTGATGACGAATTTGATACCGTTCTCACTCAAGTGCCTTGGGATAAGGTCATATTTCTTCCCAATTCATTCTATTCGCTTTACTTGAAGCGTTATTTCTGCGAGAAAAATACTGTTTTATATATTGTTCTTGTTACTTTAGTTCGAATTAAGTGAAGCATATCCACACGATATGTTCGGTAAAATGTATGCTGTAGTTCCATATTTTGCCTTCCAAGTGATGGGTTTCTTTTGCCAATACACTTGTTAGTCTCAGTGTTCATTGCTACTTCTGCTAAAAAATCATTCTGTATGGGCATGAGCAAGGCTGTACAGCATTTGGCCTTCTTGAACATTATAATTTAATCAGTATTTAACACTTTGAGATTTTTAGGTACCTGGAGCGTTGTGTGTATTGCAAGAAGCTGGGGAGGCAGAGTTAGTTATTCGAATTGGAGACCGCTTGTTGAATGAGCAGTTGCCGAAATCATTTAAGCAGGACATTATATTGTCGATGGCCCTTTCTTATGTTGATTTATCTAGGGAAGCTATGGCATTGTTGCCTCCAGATTTTATTAGAGGTTGTGAAATGTTGGAGATGGCGCTTAAGCTTCTTCAGGTTAGAAGTGCCTGTTTTCTTCTTGTTCTTCTCCCATCACCTTAATGATTGTGAATTTGGAAGGCCAAATATGTGTCTTTCAGATTTAGTGTCTGTGAGCAGATGTGTTTCCAAGATTTTACTGCTGTGTGACGCAGTATAATTCCCTTGGCACTCAGTTTAGAAACAATGAGATTTATGCAGGAAGAAGGTGCGAGGCTTCTTTCGCCTGACTTGCAGGCACAAATTGATGAGACCCTAGAAGAAATCACTCCTTGCTGCGTTTTAGATCTCCTGGCATTGCCGCTTGGCGAAGAGTACCAGTCAAAGAGAGGTGAAGGACTTCGAGGGGTGCGAAAAGTTTTATGGGCTGTGGGCAGTGGAGGTGCTTCTGCAATTTCAGGAGGATTTACACGTGAGGATTTCATGAATGAGACTTTTCTTCAGATGACGGCTGCAGAGCAGGTAAATTATTTTCTGGGTAGTTTCTTCTTTTTTGGAAATTTCTATGCACAACTTTCTTTTAATCGAAGGTTGATCTTTTTGCTGCAACACCAAGTAATATACCAGCAGAAAGTTTTGAAGTTTATGGAGTGGCTCTTGCTCTAGTTTCTCAAGCCTTTATAAACAAAAAACCTCACCTCATTCAAGACGCGGACAATCTTTTCCAACAACTTCAGCAAACCAAGATTGCAACTCTTGGTGATGTCAAAGAAAATGGTGAAGTAAACTTTGGTCTTGAGAGAGGTCTTTGTTCTCTTCTTATTGGAGAAGTTGACAAATGTCATACATGGTTAGGCCTGGACAATGAAAGTTCACCTTATAGAGATTGGTCAGTTGTGAATTACGTGTTAGAACATTCAAAAGATGAGAATGAAGAATATCTCCTTCCTGGACTCTGCAAATTATTAGAAACATGGCTGATGGAGGTAGTTTTTCCTAGATTTAGAGAGACACAAGGTATGAGATTCAAGCTAGGTGATTATTATGATGATCCTAGTGTCTTAAAATACTTGGAGAGATTGGAGGTAGTGGGGCAATCACCTTTGGCTGCTGCTGCGGCTATAGTTAAAATTGGAGCTGAGGCAACTGCAGCCCTCGATGGAGTGAAGGCTAGCGCTATTCAGGCACTGAAGAAAGTATTCCCTCTTGGGAATCAGGAAAAGAATGGAATAAAAATGTACGGTTCAACTGGAGGTGATCTTCTGCCTATAGCTTCCGAGTCACAAGAAATGGTAACTGAAAAGATAAAAGATGCAATTACTAAGATAATATGTGGTGGGATTGCAGTTACCCTGCTTACTTTTGCGATTCTCAAACTTCAAACTGGCTATTACCTACGTAGAGACAAAAGCACTTCAGCTGTGGTTTCTGATAGCGTTAATGTAGGTATAAATCCCTGATCCCATCTGACATCGCTGTTCCCACTTTCATTCTATGTAATGAATATTTTCTTCTCTATATTTGCACTCATTTTTTTAACTCCTCCTATATCCCTTTGAGCTGCGAGCGAAAATAATTTTCAACCCCGTGGGTAATCGTGGGCCGCGGTGTGACGTGATCTTTGGTAAAAGATGGGCTCGAATGTATCATTGTTGGGCCCTGAAAAAATTTAAAAGCTCAAGACAGGTAGTCCTATCTTGGTCAACGGTAGTCCATAACCCATCTTCCGTTTCCTCAGAGTTCCGGAAACACCGAAGGAGAATCTGAACTGAGCCTAGCCTTGTCCATGGATGATGATTATCCCAACGAGATCACTACAGTAGACGCGAATAAAGCTGATCGGTCTGTGTGGCTCATGAAGTGCCCTCCTGTGGTGGCAAAGGCGTGGCAATCATCGGCGGAGGCGGCCGAAATGGCGCCCGTCGCTAAGGTTATTGTGGCGCTAGATCCTCTTCGTACTGAAGACCAGCCAGATCTGCAGGTAATGTTTCTTCACGTAATAAATTTGTGGCTTGTTGCTCTTGTTTTCTTTATTTTGTCAAGTGGTTATTTTGATTCGAATTCAAAGCACCGAAATTAGTTTTGTTCATCAATGTGCTGCAGTTTACTATGGAGATAGCGGGGAGTCAGGCGGTGCAGATCCCTAAGAGTTACTCCTTGAATATGTTCAATGATTTTGTTCCAATGTGTGTTTTCTCTGAGATGAATCATGGTGAAGTACTGAATACTTGTTTTTGCATTTTTGTTTTCTAGGTTTCACCTTCACTTGATTTTCATCTTCAACTAATCTTCTTGGGAACACTTATAGGTGGAGTGGCAATAGAAGGCAAAGTGGAGCACAAATTTGACATGAAGCCTCATCACAAAAACATTGATGAGTACGGTAAAATGTGCCGTGAAAGAACAAATAAATTTATGGTCAAAACTAGGCAAATTCAGGTTGTTCCATAAAGTTCGTTTGCCCTGCCCTTCATATCATTATTAATCTTGGTCTTCATCTTGTTTTTTTTTCTATCAGGTTATTGATAATGAACGAGGTGTCCCAATGAGGCCTGGAATGGTGGGTTTAATTTCATCATCTTCCAAGGTATGCGCATCGAAATTCTGAGATGAATCATTTCCGTATTTACATGCGGATTTTACTTACATGCTTCTAAAGGGATAGCCGTGACATTTGGAAACTTTATTTTCCCTCTTAAAAATGAGTGAGATTTCAATTGAGAGTAGGCATGGAGTAATCATAGCTTATTTGGTTTGATCATTGAGAGTAGGCATGGAGTAATCATAGCTTATTTGGTTTGATCAAGGGCTCTGGTGAATGAAGCATGAAAGTGCATATTTTTGTGTCAATGTTCTAATCCTATAATTTGTAGTAAACAACTGAAAGCCGCGTTTATGCTTCGGTTCCACCTTTTTTTGTAGTATTTAAAATTTACCGACGGAAGACATAATTTGCTTAAATTTTGTACAGGAGAAAAAGAAGGCAATCCCAGTGAAGGGACCTGAAGTGAAAAGAACTAGGAGGGATCGTGGGGAGCTGGAAGATATTATGTTTAAACTATTTGAAAAGCAGCCTAATTGGGCACTGAAGCAGCTGGTTCAGGAAACTGATCAACCTGCTGTACGTCCTTCCCTATCAATTGTCAATTCGAACTACAATAGTTATTGTATGTATACAATATGGAACTGATGTATTTTTTGCAGCAATTTCTGAAAGAGATTTTGAATGAGCTGTGTGTGTATAACAAAAGGGGAACAAACCAAGGTACGTATGAGCTTAAACCAGAGTACAAGAAATCTGTTGAGGATGCAGCTCCTGAATAAATGGTTCCCGCTTCATGTCTATGTTATTCTTGTATATTGTTACAATGTATGAATAGTGTTGTCAACTAATATACAACTAGGTCCTTTTGACTAACATCTTCTCAGAGATGGGTGAAATTTTATAAACAATAGATACACACAAAACACAAGCAATATGGGACCCGGGAAATCTCCCTAAATACTAACTATTCACAGAATATGCATTCTTGTTTCTTATTTGTGACATTTTAGGCAAGGGATTTTGGTCAGTATAGCTATAGCCAAGGAAAGGTGTTGTCGATGCAGCAATCCAAAGAGCTGGCGAAGTCCCCTGGATCATGCACAATCCCAAAGGAGGTGTCTTTTGCAGCCTCAGCCCACAGGTACGAGTCATCCACTTTAGGTAAGCTCATGTTCAGGCTCCGCAAAATCCCACTACAGTTTCCATACTCACCACTACCACTGCTGCTGAAACTATCCTCCACCGAAAAATGGTGGGGATTCAGCAAGGGTTGGTCTTGATCGAGGGAAGGACGAGACCCGTCCTCGTAGAGATGAGGCAGATTGACCTTGGCTTCAGGACCATGTAGCTTACGTGCAGCGGCATCGTAGGCTAGTGCGGCGTCGTAAGCAGTGTCAAAGGTACCAAGCCAGACGCGGGAACCACGGTTAGGTTCGCGGATCTCTGCGACCCATTTACCCCAGGTACGCTGCCTAACTCCTTTGTATGTACATGAAGCGTTCTCCGGCCCTCCTTTACCTCTCATACATCCCTTCCTGGAACTGGCATGCGCCAGGTGCTTCCTGACGTTGTTGTCCATTGATTTAAGGTAAAGAATATAGACGTCTATATAATTTTATAGACGGGCCCAGTGCAGGTGTCAGAATATAATGCCTCAATGGATACTTGGCAGTACAGGGTGGCTAGAGTATGGGTGAAGATCCATTTCCCAGGTGTTGAACTTGTCTACATCCATTTGATTTCTATTCCACCTCATCCATGCCTCTGCACTTGTCTTGGTTTCATTTCATTATACAGAATAACAATATAATATACTTGTAATGTCGGATGTGTTACAAAACAAGAGTGTGATCTGATCATCCACCAAATAATAATACCTTTTTTCCGCCACCACACGACAATCTAGTCTATATTAATACCATCATGACAGAAGAAGGTTACGCAACAAGATGATATCATTTACACGAACCAAACTCTATCATTATTTGATAAAAAGAATATGGTTTGCAATGGAACACTACAAATGAAAATATCAATTGCGTTTGGATTTAGAGAACCATTTATCCAACTTGAGCCTCACCATTCTCAAAATCTTGTACACCCAAAACACACTCACCAGCTGCAACCCCAAAGCCATTGCCTAGCAATCCAAACACATGATTCATCGTCGTATTGTATTGTATTGTATTGTGTATTTGCATTACCTTGATAAGTAGCGGGTTCGGGGATGATAATGTGACATAAGTGAGATAAGGACCGCCAATCATCCTTGCAAACGTGAAAATGATTGCGAAAGCAATCTGCAAAATGAAAACACCAAGTTAAAAGAAATAATAATCCTTTGACAAGTTAAAAAAGTCACTAACATCAGCAGCCAAGTTGAGGACTGTGTCTCTTATTCCAATCTCTTTTAGAAACTCTCTTATGTGAAGGAAAGGGCTAGATACTTCAGTAATCCACAATGCTGCCACCATTTCTGATCCACACTACATTTCTCAACAATCTAGTATAATCAACTCATTTCCAAAACTATCTATAGCGCAGGAATCAATAACAACATTCTTATCATGATAACAAAACACACAAGGCCAACATTTTACCCTGTTGTAGACAAGTCCAGCGCCAAGACCAACTATGCTGACTAGATGGTGGATCATCATATCTGGCTTACCTTGTTTTTCAAACAGGCTACACACTGAGTCATATATCAGATATCCTAAAGTGATTCCCAGTGTTTNCCATATCCCTATAATAATTGTTGATGATTCATATATTGTACGATTCTTCAGGGATGTTTTTTGACGATGAAGACTTGTTGTTGTGCATCCACACCTTGAATACTCGACGTTTAATCCCAAATTGTGAGCAGAATCGTTGAAGTTCTGAGTCATCTTCTCTAGGAATCCGCCACCCAAGTTTCTCTGCAAATTCTTGCATTTTCTCCTTCTGCTCTCCTGTGAATTTTGTCCTGAAACGTTTCTTTGTTACTAAATGGGAAGGTGGTGGGGTTATGGGGTTTGAATGGAAGGTATTGAAGTTAAGTTCTTCGCTTGATGAGTCAGGGAAGGCGATTTTGACTGGCTGAGCCATAGGGTTCCAGTGAGGTCCTCCCCGGTGGTGAAGTTGAAGTGAAGGAAACTGAAGAGGGTGCTCCTTCCGGTGGAAGTTCCTGTGACAGTTGCAAGCGGCGCATTTGAGGGCTTCAACTGTTCCCTCTTCACCGCTAGGCATGAACTCCCCACAACCGTCTGTGACGTTGCCACCGATGTTGGCGGCGTGGTTCTTGAGACACTCTTTGTAAGTGATCCTAGAAGCGGACGAAATCGGCTTGCCGCTGGAGCTCTGCTCCAAACCAACGATTCTCGGTTTCTCCGATGTGATCTCCAGAGTGTTGACGTTGTAACCTCCTTTATTTCTTACTTGTTCACTAGGCAACGACATCATGATTCTCTTCAACAAACCCAGTTTTGAGAAACAGAATCCGCCATGAAAGCAACTTGGAAGAAGATGGAAATGGAGACACAAAACCAGTGGGAAATGAAAGATGAAGAAGAGAGGTGTGTTGTGTTGTTGAACAAGAGACAGGTTGGTTTCTTGTGATGAAGCTAAAGAGTTTACAAAGAAATATGAGAAATGAAAACCGACAAAGTCATGTTCGTCCTCTCCCACGCTCTGCAACATCGGCCCCATCCTCCCTTTCATTATTGCACTCCACACCATCCACTGCCCCTTTTTTTTTACATATCTTACAAAAATCTCAGTATTAATATTAAATAAAAAATATGGAATCTTGATTTATAGTACATAAAACGACAAGAGGGAGTAGTATTTAATTGGATAATTGCACTGTACAGCCTTTTTTTGTTTGTTTTCGATTTCGTAAAAGATTGATTAACAAGGCCACACAGCCAGCAGCAGCACAGGGCACAGGCTGGTGACTCTGACAATTTGTGAATAATTTCACCTATAGGCTATAGCCCAAGGCAAATAGACTAGAAGCTGGAGCTGCTCTCCACTGAATGATGGGCATCCCCATCCCTTCTCCTGACCTATTTCAAAATCCCAGCATACTTTTCCAGACCTTGTGCTTGGAAAATGAATTCGAGTCACACGAGTACTTCTTTTGTTCTACATAACTTTTCTACTGAGATTTCTCTTGAAAAATTACACTGTGTGTCATTGGATGCTCAATACTTGAGTAAAAGAAAAGGGAATGGAAACGAATGCCAGTTGGAATTTAGCAGTAAAGACAAATGGAATCTTTTTTAACTATTCATCTCTTTTATCATTATTAGAGGTTGAGTATTTTATGCATCTCTGCCATGTTTTGAACTATTATATCTGGTTATTCATACAACTTCAACACCGTAATCGGAGTGGCGCAGCGGAAGCGTGGTGGGCCCATAACCCACAGGTCCCAGGATCGAAACCTGGCTCCGATACCCCCCTCCTACATTTTGAATTTGTATTCATTTTTATTAGATAGACAACTTCAATTTGTTTGAAAAAAATCCTGAAATGGTTTTCTCTGCGCTCATCTCCTCCACTCACGCCGCAGCTTCTCCTTCTTTTCGGCATCCACAGGCAACAGCTTCGACCTCAACCAAAGCGGTATCTCGCCGGGAAGCTGCAGTTGTATTGTCATCTGTCTTGTCTCCTCTTATACCATTTCCCCTTCAACCGCGCATTGCCTCCGCGTTCTCATTAGGCATCTGTACTATATTCGTTTTTTTATAAAAGGATTTAGTATTCTATGGCGTGTTTCATTTATTTGGTCTTGGATTGTGTTTAGCAGGACCGAAAGAATGGCTGAAAGAACAAAAGAAAAAGTCTGGGATGTTTCTCCTTGCTCCAGTTGACGCGTCTCGTAATATTCTTCAGTCGGTCTACCTATCGCTCAGTTAAGATTGATCGGTTATGATTTCTTTTTATTTACCGTTAGATGACTTGGCTTATTGTGTGCACTGTGCAATATAGTCCAAAGTGAGGCAGATCTCGGAGTAAATGAAATTTTAGAATTTAAAAATAAGCTGGTTTCGGCCTCTAGAGATTGCGTTCCTGAGAACCGAAATACCTTTGTTACTTTCCAAGCTAACACCGGAGTTGAGGTAATTCATCATTTTCTCTTTCAATTACAGCAGAACAGATGAATCTACTCTTAGAAATGGGAAATCTTAACAGAGAAAAGAAACTGAAAAGCTCATTATTCAATGCTACAATCACTCATCTTTATACACAACAGTTACCAATTGCTCTATTCAATGAATACCAATGAACTCTACCTCCTAAGTCTCTTGAGTTTTTTGATGAGCATACTACGGTCAGAAAATATTTTTTATTAATTAACATTAAATTTAAAAATATTAGTAAAATACCACTGACAAGTCGTAAATTAGCATACTAGCACTGATGGACATCATGGAACCTGTACTTTTGATGAAAATGAAATTAATATTTATTAAATTAAAAAGATACGCAGATAATCATAAATGTTTTTAATATTTAATAAAATAATTATATTTTATTTTGTANTCAGCTTCGACTGTAATAGTTTCACGGGCTACTCCGGTGATCGCCGATGATCTTCTCATCGTTGGGATCTACGGTCCAGCTTACGTTATCGCTGTTAGAAGGGATACAGGTGCACTTGTTTGGTCTACTCAGTTGGATCAAGGAAAGTATAGCGTAATCACTGCTTCTGGAACAGTTTTCAACGGGTTTGTCTTTATTTCAATTTTATATTTTTGGTACTCTTTAAATATAGAAAATAATATCCTATAATTTTATAAATATTATTAGGAAATTCAACATATAAGATGGTGCGATTATACGTTCTCATTGACTTGTAAAGTGTTTTAAATTTATGGGAATTTTGGGTTTTCGAGAAAATTTCGGTTTAGGGTGAAAAAAATTAATTTTGGTTGAATTTCTTTAAATTGGGTGATTTGTATGTTTTGTCAATCGAGTTTATTTTTTATATTGTAGTTCGAAATTCAAATGTAGGTATATGGATTTTCAAATTTCAAGATTGTGAATGACATTATATTTTATGTTTAACTATAATCAAATATTTAATTTTTATAATAATTGTTATTTATGTTATAATTCTAATGAATACTTTATATTTAGATGATTTTTGAAAGATGAAGTGAATATTTATTTTTCGGAAATTGAAATATTATTTTAAATGATATTCTACTATGAAAATTCTATATAAATATGTTTAATGTTTTGAATTTACATAGGGGATTTTACGTTGGAGTATCATCAACTGAAGAGGCATTACCAGCTTCACAGTGTTGTACTTTCCGTGGAAGTATGGTAAAGCTTGATGTAAGTGAAAGGATTTGTAATTCCCAAACTTGGAATCTAAGCTTGTTCTTGGTTTAAGCTTGAGTATGGAGATATGAACTTGAGGTATTTCGGCCTTTTGTTTCTAAAGAAGAAGTTTTTTGTTTATGTTTTACAGGGCTTAAATAGACAAGGAAATTATAGCTGTTGTGCTCCTCACGTTGTGACCGTTGATGTGAATTTGGCAGTATGTAAGTTTCCTGGGCCGGAATAATTCCTTAATGTTCAGCCAAATTCTCTTAAGGCATGTGTGTCCATAACTGTTTTCCTCATGGCCCTTCATCATCTGTGATTTATCATCGGTCCTTTATCATACGGCAAGGGTTTGCTCTTCACAGTCCAATATTCCTCCTTGATGAGTGAATTCTTGCGCCAAGGTAATTTCTTCCTCCTTAATGTCATTGTTGTTGGGGTTTTCTTGTATTCCCATGAATTTGCGCAGTAAGCAGAATTGTCTCGGATAGAGGGGCTTCGTGAGGATGTCTGCGATTTGCATTTCGGAAGGTACGTGTTCTAATTTGACGACTCCATCCTGCACATAGTCACGAAGAACATGAAATTTGATGTTTATGTGTTTGCACCTACCGAATAGTGTCGGATTTTTGGCCATGCATATTGCTGATTGGTTATCGATTTTGATTGTCACTGGTCTGTTTATCTTTACTCTTAAGTCATCAAAAATCTTGAGTAACCAGATTGCATGATTAGATGCCGCTGCCCCTACCATGTATTCTGCTTCTGCTGATGATTGAGCTACAATTTCTTGTTTTTTGCTGTTCCAGGCAAAGGCGGTTTCTCCAATCAAGAATAAGTAGCCAGTGGTTGACTTGTAGTCCGAGGAGTCCCCTGCAAAATCACTGTCTACAAAACACTTGAAATTCATGTTAGTTCCTTTTTTAAAACATAAGCCAAAGTTTAAGGTACTTCTAATGTATTTAAGAACCCTTTTTGCAGCTTCAAGGTGATTATTGTGCGGCTTGGCCATGAACCTGGATAGTAAGCTTACAGCAAATGTTATATAAGGTCGAGTTGCTGACAGGTACATTAAGGATCCTATGATACTTCTGTATGATGTTGTTTCTGCCAAATTTCCTAGATCAGAGATGATATTTCCTTCATTAGATTCAATACTTACTGGTTTTGCATCTGGTGACATAGGAACAGAAGCATGTTTTCCTCCTTCTAATTTGTATTTCCTTATTAGATCATTGGAGTAATTTCTTTGAGCTAAGAAAATATAGTCTACCTTTTGTGTTATTTTCATTCCCAAAAAATAGCTCATTTCTCCCAAATCTGACATTTCAAATGTCCTCATCAATTGTTCTTTTTGTACTTGGATCAACCTTTCATTTCCATCGGTTATCAGGATGTCATCAACGTACAGCGAGATTATCACTTTTTCTTCACTATCACAATCTAGTATGTAGAGAGTTGGGTCATTTTTACTTTGAATGAAGCCTTGCTGTTGAAAATAACCGTCAATCTTGCTGTACCACTCTCTTGGTGCTTGTTTTAGTCCATATAGAGCTTTGTGTAGCATGTAAACTTTATTTTCCTCTCCTTCCTTGATGAAACCAGGGGCTGAAAGATGTATATTTCTTCCTGTAGGTTTCCATTCAAGAAGGCTGATTTTACATCTAAATGCAGTATTTTCCAGTTGTTACACGCAGCCAATGCAACAAGTAGCTTGATTGTGTCTAATCTGGCAACATGTGCAAAAGTCTCTGTATAGTCTATGCCTTGTTTTTGAGAATATCATTTGGCTACTAATCTGGCCTTCAATTTATTTACAGATGCATCAGAATTCAGCTTAGTTCTGAATACCCATTTCACACCAATTGGCCTTTTGCTTTCAGGTTGTTCTACTAGGCTCCACGTTTGATTCTTGTTAATCATTGCTAATTCATCTAACATAGCTTGTTTCCCGCCTAGATGTTGTAGTGCTTGAGTTAGAGTATCAGGTTCCTTCGTTATCATACATCTGTTGTAAACATCTTTTAGGGATCTAAATCCTTGTGATGGTTTTTCAGGTGAATCACTATCAATGTCTGAGTTGTAGACATGTCCAAGTATTTCTAGTGTTGAAGAATCATTACTAACTTCCATTGAGTCTTTATTTCTTGGCAGAGGTGATTCCGGGTTTTCAGGTTCTAATTCTACTTCATTTCCAGGTATGCAGTTTTCCCTTTGAGGACTATGTTCATTTTCTGCACAGATTTGACCATCAGATTCTGTATAAGTATCAGAAATGATTTGATTTTGATTTTCCCGTGTCTTGAAATATTGTTCATGATTTTCTTGTGTTGAAAGTCTTTCATCAATCAATTGTTCAGTCTGATCTTGTTCTTCAAGAGAGTCGACTGTTTCTTCGTCTTCGAAGGTTGGAAATAGATTGTTTGTTGTAGTTTTGGTCCAGATGTTTGATTCATCTTCACATTCTTTGTTTGTGCTCCAGTCCCAATTCTTTTCTTCATCAAATACGACATCTCTGCTTACAACTATTTTCTTGATGTTTAAGTCCAGAATTCTGAAGCCTTTAGTGATATCACTGTAGCCCATAAAGATACCAATGTGTGCTTTCTTGTCAAGTTTATTTCTTTTTCTTTTGGTATGTACATGTAGCAGATGCATCCAAAAACTCTCAAGTGGTCTATCTTGGGTATTTTCCCATGCCATAATTCAAATGGTGTTTTGTTGATTTCTGTTCCAGTAGTGGGGAGTCTGTTTAAGATGTAGGTTGCAGTATTTACTGCTTCCCCCAGTATCTCAAAGGTAATTCCTTTTCATATATTAAACATCGAGCCATATTCATTATTGTTCTGTTCATTCTTTCACTCACTCCATTCTGTTGTGCAGTGTAAGACACTGTGAATTGATGCACGATCCTTTCTTCGTTGCATAAGTCAGCCAGTTCATAAGGTGTGTATTCTCCACCATTGTCGGTTCTTAAATATTTTATTTTTTTCCCACTTTGATTTTCCACCTCTGCTTTGAATTTTTTTAAGTAACTTGTGACTTCATTTCTGCTTGTCAAAAAATATGTCCAATAGAATTTTGAGTAGTCATCAACGAATATCAGAAAGTATTTGTTTCCGACTGGAGTTGAGATATTTAATGGTCCACAAACATCGCTGTGGATAAGTTCTAATTTCCTTGAGGCTTTCCAGTTGCTTCTTTTAAATGGTAGTCTGCAGAATTTTCTTATTTGACATATTTCGCAGCACTCATGCAGTTTTGAGAGCTCAAGTAGTCCTTCCACAAGTGAGTCCTTTTGAGTTTTGTTCAGAGAATACAAGTTGTGATGTCCCAATCTTCTATGCCATAATTTTGCATTTTCCTTTGATGCTAAACACATGTCTGATTTGTTGATGTATGTTTCTTGAGGTTTGAATGGAAAAATTCTGTTTTCCATTTGNTTTGTGAGGATGTCTGCGATTTTAATTTCGGAAGGTACGTGTTGCAATTTTACGACTCCATCCTGCACATAGTCACGAAGAACATGAAATTTGATGTTTATGTGTTTGCACCTACCGAATAGTGTCGGATTTTTGGCCATGCATATTGCTGATTGGTTATCGATTTTGATTGTCACTGGTCTGTTTATCTTTACTCTTAAATCATCAAAAATCTTGAGTAACCAGATTGCATGATTTGATGCCACTGCCCCTGCCATATATTTTGCTTCTGCTAATGATTGAGCTATAATTTCTTGTTTTTTGTTGTTCCAGGCAAAGGCGGTTTCTCCAATTAAGAATAAGTAGCCAGTGGTTGACTTGTAGTCCGAGGAGTCCCCTGCAAAATCACTGTCTACAAAACACTTGAAATTCATGTTAGTTCGTTTTTTTAAAACATAGGCCAAAGTTTAAGGTACTTCTAATGTATTTAATAACCCTTTTTGCAGCTTCAAAGTGATTATTGTGCGGCTTGGCCATGAACCTGGATAGTAAGCTTACAGCAAATGTTATATCAGGTCGAGTTGCTGACAGGTACATTAAGGATCCTATGATACTTCTGTATGATGTTGTTTCTGCCAAATTTCCTGGATCAGAGATGATATTTCCTTCATCGGATTCAATACTTACTGGTTTTGCATCTGGTGACATAGGAATAGAAGCATGTTTTCCTCCTTCTAGTTTGTATTTCCTTATTAGATCATTGGAGTACTTTCTTTGAGCTAAGAAAATATAGTCCGTCTTTTGTGTTATTTCCATTCCCAAAAAATAGCTCATTTCTCCCAAATCTGACATTTCAAATGTCCTCATCAATTGTTCTTTTTGTACTTGGATCAACCTTTCATTTCTACCGGTTATCAGGATGTCATCAACATACAACGAGATTATCATTTTTTCTTCACTATCACAATCTAGTATGTAGAGAGTTGGGTCATTTTTACTTCGAATGAAGCCTTGCTGTTGAAAATAACCGTCAATCTTGCTGTACCACTCTCTTGGTGCTTGTTTTAGTCCATATAGAGCTTTGTGTAGCATATAAACTTTATTTTCCTCTCCTTCCTTGATGAAACCAGGGGGCTGATAGATGTATATTTCTTCCTGCAGATTTCCATTCAAGAAGGCTGATTTTACATCTAAATGCAGTATTTTCCAGTTGTTACACGCAGCCAATGCAACAAGTAGCTTGATTGTGTCTAATCTAGCAACAGGTGCAAAAGTCTCTGTATAGTCTATGTCTTGTTTTTGAGAATATCCTTTGGCTACTAATCTGGCTTTCAACTTATTTACAGATCCATCAGAATTCAGCTTAGTTCTGAATACCCATTTCACACCGATTGGCCTTTTGTTTTCAGGTTGTTCTACTAGGCTCCACGTTTGATTCTTGTTAATCATTGTTAATTCATCTAACATAGCTTGTTTCCAGCCTGGATGTTGTAGTGCTTGAGTTAGAGTATCAGGTTCCTTCGTCATCATACATCTGTTGTAAACATCTTTTAAGGATCTGAATCCTTGTGGTGGTTTTTCAGGTGAATCACTATCAATGTCTGAGTTGTAGACCTGTCCAAGTATTTCTGGTGTTGGGAAATCATTGCTAACTTCCATTGAGTCTTTATTTCTTGGCAGAGGTGATTCCGGATTTTCAGGTTCTGATTCTACTTCATTTCCAGGTATGCAGTTTTCCTTTTGAGGACTATATTCATTTTCTGCACAGATTTGTCCATCAGATTCTGGATAAGTATCAGAAATTATTTGATTTTGATTTTCCCGTGTCTCGAAATATTGTTCATGATTTTCTTGTGTTGAAAGTCTTTCATCAATCAATTGTTCAGTCTGATCTTGTTCTTCAAGAGAGTCGACTGTTTCTTCGTCTTCGAAGGTTGGAAATAGATTGTTTGTTGTAGTTTTGGTCCAGATATTTGATTCATCTTCACATTCTTTGTTTGTGCTCCAGTCCCAATTCTTTTCTTCATCAAATACGACATCTCTACTTACAACTATTTTCTTGATGTTTAAGTCCAGAATTCTGAAGCCTTTAGTGATATCACTGTAGCCCATAAAAATACCAATCTGTGCTTTCTTGTCAAGTTTGTTTCTTTTTTCTTTTGGTACGTACATGTAGCAGATGCATCCAAAAACTCTCAAGTGGTCTATCTTGGGTATTTTCCCATGCCATAATTCAAATGGTGTTTTGTTGCTTTCTGTTCCAGTAGTAGGGAGTCTGTTTAAGATGTAGGTTGCAGTATTTACTGCTTCCCCCCAGTATTTCAAAGGCAATTCCTTTTCATATATTAAACATCGAGCCATATTCATTATTGTTCTGTTCCTTCTTTCACTTACTCCATTCTGTTGTGCAGTGTAAGACACTGTGAATTGATGCACGATCCCTTCTTCATTGCATAAGTCAGCCAGTTCATAAGGTGTGTATTCTCCACCATTGTCGGTTCTTAGATATTTTATTTTCTCCCCACTTTGATTTTCCACCTCTGCTTTGAATCTTTTGAAGTAACTTGTGACTTCCTTTCTGCTTGTCAAAAAATATGTCCAACAGAATTTTGAGTAGTCATCGACGAATATCAGAAAGTATTTGTTTCCGACTGGAGTTGAGATATTTAATGGTCCACAAACATCGCTATGGATAAGCTCTAATTTTCTTGAGGCTTTCCAGTTGCTTCTTTTAAATGGTAGTCTGCAGAATTTTCCTATTTGACAGATTTCGCAGCACTCATGCAGTTTTGAGAGCTCAGGAAGTCCTTCCACAAGTGAGTCCTTTTGAGTTTTGTTCAGAGAATAAAAATTGTGATGTCCCAATCTTCTATGCCATAATTTTGCATTTTCCTTTGCTGCCAAACACATGTCTGATTTGTTGATATCTGTTTCTTGAGGTTTGAATGGAAAAATTCTGTTTTCCATTTGAGTTTTCATGATCATCTTTCCTGTAGGAGTTGTTATACAACAGCTCCACTCGCTGAAGCTAATATTGAAACCCTTTTCCATTAATTGCCCGATGCTGAGTAAGTTATGGGAAGCTTTCGGTACGTAGTATACTTCATTTATGTGCAGAATATTTGTCTCTGTTTCCATTTTGATTGTGCCCCTTCCTAAGACTTGAATACTGTTTCCATCTGCGATTTCTATGCTTTTTCCGAACATTGGCTGATAGTTTGAGAAACTTAAAAAGTTGTTTGAGATATGGTTACTGCATCCGCTATCCAAGAGCCATGTTTCTTTAGTTGAACTCATTGTTGAATAGTAAATTGTGTCTAGACGCAGCATATAAATGTAAATAATTTCTTTCTCAAATTGTTCAATGGTTACACTGCTCATAGCCTTTTCTAATTTTCCTACACTTGTTGTTCTTCCTCCATCATCTTCCTTTTCCCACTTTTTCTTGCATACTCTCTCAATGTGCCCTTTTTCATTGCAGTGGGAGCATATTTTGTCTGGATGCCAAAAGCAGTTTGCTGATTGATGATTCTTTTGTTTGCAAGGGGGATAAGCTCCAATCCTTTCTTTTTCACCACTCCTTTTTTCATACATGTTGGCTTTAAATGCACTTTTCCTGATTTCTTTGTTTGCTCTAGTTTGATTTCTGAGTTCAAAGCTGTATAGGGCATCAAGCAGTTGTTATGGACTATACTGCTTCATACATCCAGTGGTTTCAAGTGAGGTGATGGCCGCATCAAAGGATATTGATAAGGCACTGATGATTCTTTCTTTGATTCTTCTGTCATCCACTGTTTCTCCTAGTTTTTAAGTTGTTTCAAGATTGCATCGAGTGATTCAAGTAGGTTTGTTGTTGATTCTCCAGGTTTCAGTTCCAAGTTGTCGAGCAATCGCCATTGGTGAGTAATTTGTTTTTCCAGTTTGTCTGTTGTGAGTGTGTGAGCTTTTTGCAAGAATTTCCCAGGCTTTGAACGGATTTCTGCAGTTTATAATAAGTTCGTATGTGCCTCCAACGACTGCATTTGCTAATACATTTAAGGCTTTGAGTTCCTTGCGTTTCCTGTTTGTTTCTGCTGCTTCGATTATGGCTTTTTCAGTTGTTGGTGTGAGAGTTTCTACTCTTGTTTCAGGGTTTTCTTGGAAGACCTCCCACAGTTCTTGTGTTTCCAGGTATAGTTGCATTTTATTTGACCAAATGTGATAGTCCTTGCCGTCAAATATCGGAGGAGGAAGGGACGTAGATGACATGTTTCCTGTGTAGAGGAGCAAAAACAAGGTGAAGTAGTTTGAGAAAATATGAGGGCTTACAAGATTTCTTCTAATCTTCGTTGCTTGTTTTTTTCTCTTGTTGTGTATCCCACAGCTGTCACCATGAAAGGATTTGTAATTCCCAAACTTGGAATATAAGCTTGTTCTTGGTTTAAGCTTGAGTATGGAGATATGAACTTGAGGTATTTCGGCCTTTTGTTTCTAAAGAAGAAGTTTTTTGTTTATGTTTTATAGGGCTTAAATAGACAAGGAAATTATAGCCGTTGTGCTCCTCACGTTGTGACCGTTGATGTGAATTTGGCAGTATGTAAGTTTCCTGGGCCGGAATAATTCCTTAATGTTCAGCCCAATTCTCTTAAGGCATGTGTGTCCATAACTGTTTTCCTCATGGCCCTTCATCATCTGTGATTTATCATCGGTCCTTTATCATACAGCAAGGGTTTGCTCTTCACAGTCCAATAGTAAGAACATGGGATATTCAATGGCAAACTTACGTAATTGCTGATAATGGCGGCAACCTAGGAGGATACGCGGGCGGTGCGATTTGGGGCAGCAGTCCCTCGATCGATGTTTTTCGTGGGCTAGTTTATGTCGGAACAGGAAATCTCTATAATGCTCCGGCAGATGTCCTAAATTGTCAAGCACAACAGAATAACCAGACAAATCCACCGACGAACTCAGATAAATGTGTTTCACCTGATGCACATTTTGATTCATTGATTGCATTTAATATAAATACAGGGATGATCAAATGGGCAACACAATTAGGTGGCTATGATGTTTGGTTCTATGCTTGTCTTGTACCGAATAATCCATATTGTCCTCCGGGGCCAAACCCTGATGCCGATTTCGGAGAGGCACCGATGCTGCTTACTATTCGTAATGGTTCAAGATTGGTTGATGTTGCTGTGGCTGTGCAGAAGAGTGGATTTGCATGGGCGTTGCAACGAGACACTGGTAGCATTGTTTGGTTCACGGTATGCTCTCATCCCTCTTATATGTTATATACGAATACACACCCAACATGAATTGAAAATACTCTAGAAATCTAACGGTTTCACGTAATTTAATATTAGGTATTTTTGTTCAATATTTTAAAATTACGGTGTGATTTCATTTCTGGGTTTGGATTTAAGATTATTATATAAAATGATTTTCATATAATCATTTTTTATGGCCAAAAATTTCATTGAGATAGAAAGGATGTACAAAAAGTTCAACGAGTATTTCACTGTAATATATGTACTAGATCCTATAGCTTGTGCAGTCGTTTCAGTGTAAGGGCTTTTTGTTTAATTTTTAGTGTTTAAGGATTAGAATTTACGATTTATGATTTATGATTTATGCTTGAGTATTTGGGGTTTACAATTTAAGATTAATCTTTAAGGTTTGGGGTTCATGTTTTAATTTAAAGAAAGCCACAATGTGATAACTACTGAATCCTATATGTTGTATCATCATTTGAGAGTTTAGGGTTTAGGGTTTAGGGTTTCTGATTTAAAGTTTAATGCTTAAGGTTTAGAATTTATGATTTATAGTTTAATATTTGGGGTTTTAAATTTAAGGTTAATCTTTGAAGTTTAGGGTTTTAGGTTTAAAGTGAAATGATTGTGTTTAGAAATTATGATTTATGGTTTAGTTTTTTGGGTTTAAAATTAATGTTTAGGGTTTAATTTAGAAACAACGATGTCATAATTGTATTGTATTCAATGGTCCGTTTCTTCATTTTAGTGTTTAAAATTACTGTTTAATACTTTAGTATTAAAGTTTTAGGGTCAAGAGATTCCAATTTGGGGTTCAGAATTTAGATTTAAAAATTAGGGTTATGAATCAAGGTTTTTGTTTAGGGTATATGACATATTTTAAGTGTACTAAATCCTATGGACTATATTGTCCTTATAGGGCCTAGCATGTTTAGGGTTTCGGATTTTGAATTTAAATTTTAATATTCATATTTAATGNAAAACTTACGAACATTTTCGAGCTTCTATACCGCTAGACTGTATGAGTTTGGATGACAATTTACCTGTTAAACTCTTTTGACAAGCTGTGTCCTTTTAGGTTGGAGCAGAAAGCCCTCTGAACAGACCAGAAACCTCAAATCCAGAGTAACTTAACTTCTTGTTACATCCATGAACTTCCCTGGATTTGCATGTTATTCATCTTCTTGCCTTGCAGGCAATACCCTGAAAAGGAGGACATTTACCAACTGGGAGTTATCTTGATAGAAGCTATGACTGGTAAACGTACAAGTGGCCAGAATGAAATAGATGATCTCCATTTTCAGGTACATTCAAGAACAAAAATCATATGTTTCATTGAAAAGCTAAGTGACAAACCTTGTCTTGTTGCAGCTAGAGAGGAACTTAGCCGAATCATCTTCAAATTTGCGAGATCTGATTGATCCGTCAATGCGTGGTACATTCGTCTATGATTCACTGAAAACTGTAGCTCAGATAACAATTGACTGCTTAAGGAAGAATCCTGCTGAACGACCAACAGTAGAAGATGTGCTTTGGCATATGCAATATTCAGTTCAGGTACAAGAAGGATGGACAAGTAGTGGAAACCTTAGCGGGAATCTCAATCGAAACCTTAGTGGAAGCTTCAGTAATATGAGTTAGCAATGGATGACAATAACCCCACCTGTACAATTTGATCGCTGGTTCAGAACTTGATGTAACAATGCATTCCACTCAAAAATCAAGCATTTGGGATAGTACTAAGAAGCATTATCAATCAAATTATTTCATGAATTCACCTCAGATTGGCAGGAGTTCAGTAAATAATCGTTATTTTCCTTTTCTTTTCTTTGCTATTCACTTTCTCAATGATTATCGGAAAACTCTCGTTATCCTCACTTGTGTACTTACTGAAGAATTCATCTAGCGATAACGAAGTATTCATCAATCTGCTCTTCTCCATTACCAGTGCTATCAATGTGTAACCGGGGTATTAAGCAAGAAAGACAAACCTTCTGCAGCGTCTCCACCTTTCGAAAATTTATAACTTCGCCTCGCGAATACGAGCGGGATCCTGTGTTCGAATCGGCTGAAACCACTCAAGGTGGATCACGCAGTTTGGAAATAAATATCTGAGAAGAAGTCTCGCTCGAGAATCTTCTCATCAAGAACTACCGATTTCCAGGGTCGCTTTGAGGTGGTTAATCTGTAAAGAGAAGCAGTTGAGGCGGTTACAGCGGTAGGGAGAAGGAAGAAAAAAGTTTTTGTATTGTATATCAATTCTCCAATGTACAGTCAGACTTTTATACATACAATTGAAACGATTAAATACGTAACTAATCTACTTTCTAAGCTGTAATTTATCATTCCCCACAAGCTGGAGAATCATCAAAGTGAATGAGGCCTAGCTTGGTCAAGAAGGTCTGAAAACTTGAGTTGCCAATTCGTTTGGTGAAGATATCGGCCAATTGATCTATACTCGTAACAAAACGCAAATCCAAAAAACCATCTTTGTAACGGTTGCGAACCAGGTGGCAATCGATTTCCAGGTGCTTCGTGCGTTCATGAAAGATGGGATTCGAAGCGATCATGAGAGCAGATTTGTTGTCGCAGTGTAGTGGTATTGGCAGAGATGGAGGAATCTCGAGATCATGCAAAAGATATGAGATCCATTTAAGCTCGCACACAGTTGACGCCATGCTTCGATAT
This sequence comes from Utricularia reniformis, assembly GCA_009725065.1. NCBI lineage: Eukaryota > Viridiplantae > Streptophyta > Magnoliopsida > Lamiales > Lentibulariaceae > Utricularia > Utricularia reniformis. Next base: position 648,854 of record RWGZ01001514.1, read on the forward strand.
TCAGCTTCGGTGGACAAACGAGAAACAATAGTTTGTTTCTTGGTTTTCCATGATATAAGAGCGTTCCCTAGGAATATGCAGTAGCCGGTGACTGAGCGGCGTGTCTCTGTACAAGAAGCCCAGTCTGCATCAGAGAATGCACTCAAACCTAGTGAACCCTTTGAAGGATAAAACAGTCCGTGAGAAGGACATCCCTTCAGATAACGAATGGCATGGACCTCTGCGTCCCAGTGGCATTTCCTGGGGTCTTGCATGTATTGGCTTAGAACTTGAGTGGCGTGGGTGAGATCAGGCCTGGTGAAGTTCAGATACAGCAAGCGTCCCACTAGGCGTCTGTAAGGAGCAGTGTCTTCAAGTAACGGAGAGTTTGCGTCCGAACGGGAAGGGAATCCTCCTGGGAGTGGATTATCAGTCATCTTAGTGGTGGTCAGCCCCATATCACTGATAATGTCTAAGATGTATTTCCTCTGATTGAAGAAGATCCCGTTAGGAGAGTGCGCCACTTCTAAGCCGAGAAAGAACTTCACCTGCCCAAGATCTTTTATTGTAAATAGATGATCCAGATGTTGCTTGACTAATAGGATGTCTGGTAATGATGATCCACATATTATGATGTCATCGATGTAGACGACCAGAGCCAAGAATGCATTGTTACGTCCGTGCCAAGTAAAAAGGCAGTGGTCGTGGTTGGACTGGACGAAGCCGAAGTGGAGTAATTGCTTGGTAAGCTCGGAGTTCCATTGGCGATAGGCTTGCTTGAGACCATACAGAGAGCGTTGAAGGAGGCAAACACTACCTGGTTTATGGCCTTGATACCCATCAGGGAGGTCCATGTAAACGGTTTCGTCCAAATATCCGTAGAGAAAGGCGTTGTTAATGTCCAATTGGTGTATAAACCATCCCTTGTTAGCTGCTAGAGCAAGAAGGAGTCAGACCGTGGTAACTTTAGCGACTGGGGAAAAACTCTCAGTAAAGTCGACCCCCTCAATTTGGTGGTATCCCTTAGCGACAAGACGTGCTTTCAGACGAGCCACCGAACCATCAGGATTGAGCTTGGTTTTAAATACCCATTTGCAGCCAATTGGTTTGCAACCAGTAGGTAATGGAACCAATTTCCAGGTATGATTGCGTTCAAGAGCTGATAGTTCTTCCTGCATTGCATGCACCCAACCTTCCTGAAGACTAGCCTCCAAATAAGTTTTGGGTTCCTGAATTGTGGTGACCTAGGCAAGGAATGTAAGGTGTTGTGGAGAGAATTTGGGGGATAAAAAGAAAGGAAAACATTTAGGATACGTGGATGGTTTAGTTTGGGCCATNGTGGTGAATGGAGTTGTATTTGCAGGTTCTGTGGCTTCGAGTACCGGCCCAATGTACGCAATGGATGCATCGACCGGAGAAATTATTTGGACGTTCAACACTAACGCCACCGTCTACGGCGGTGTATCGAGCAGCCATGACTGTATCTACTTCGGCCATGGCTACTCAGTTACTAGTATTGCTAAGACTTTCCATTGGACCAGTGGCAAGTATCTTTTTGCTTTCTGTGTTTGATATTGAACTTATTACAATTTTGCCCTTATTCTATCAAAGGGTAAAATGGTAATATATGGTGTTCATTTTCAATGACAATTCTAATAATGGTTCTCTTATATTTTTGTTGTAGTTAGTAGTTTTTCTCAAACAAGATGTAAAACTCTATTATATTGTCCTATTTCTAATTGGGCTAATTATCAATGATTTATGTACACTAAATATTTTTTAAGAAAAATAACTTACGAGTTTTCAATCTTGATTTATATGAAAATATCAATTTGAATCTTATTGTTTAATACGAATTAAATTTATGAATGTAGTACATTTGTTTTTCAATAATAGGGTTATACAAATTCGAACAAATGAAACTTATAAACCCACCTGGATTGACCCAACAATTTAAGAAAAAATATTTTTTACCAAAATATGATCCAACAATATGTTGAGTTTTTGGATTTAACCCGAACCCTATCCCGAAAAGATTGGATTCACCTATGCCCACTCGTATTCAATTGTGAATAAACTCTAAACAAGGGGTTTAAACTAACCAAGTAGATTCCCGATCCTTTTGAATAGAACCAACCAAAGATTGAATTCGAATTCGAATTCCTTACTAAACAAACTTCGAACATTAAAACTTCGAACAAACTCGCAAGCCAATAATTTTATATCAAACTATAAATTCAAGTTGGACCTGAACCCAAGCCCAATGGAACTAAATCTTAAATCATAGTTTTTTTTTAAACCCCAAACTAAACCTTATCTATGTCAAGCAAAACCTTAGAAAAACTCATAATTTCTATTTGATTCGTTTGGATCTTTACTCTAGCCTAGGGTTATGCATGAGTCGACCCAACCCAATGCCCCGACCCAACATGTACAAACATGTCCAGCGGTTACGCAGCTCATAAAAATAGTGTGTAAGTTGAGCCGCAATAATCAACCCAATTCGTACGGGTCAACCCATATAGATAATTGGATTGATATTGACCAAATAATTATTATTATTATTTATTTTAGAATTTAATTGAAAATTTTATAATTATATTATATCCGAGTTAAATTGATTTTCTAATCCATTGATCTGATCATTAACTCAGTAGATCAATCCATATAGGTTGACGAGTTCAACTGGTAACCAATGTTTTCATATCGATCAATATATCGGTTGGTACGATGAAAATTGGACGGCATCGATATTTCGATCAGTACTGCCCGATACCGGGTTAGAACCCGGGGTTTTTTGGATAGACCACGAAAAAATAAAAAATTAATTAATTTTTTTCTAAAATAATTAAAATTTCATACGGTCCGGTAGACCGTTCGATTGTACCGGACCGATAACATATTAAATGAGACCCATACCCACCCCTACTTGACCCCGGCCATTGAAGCAACATATTTTATCTTGATGTATCGTTGGCAGATCTGTACATGAAAGAAGTGATAATTTTAGCAATCACTGAAATGTGAACGAAGCTCAAATTTTCAGCTAGCATTCATTTCTTCTGTTCGACAGCTACCTGCTTCCTGACAGATAAATTCACTCTTCTTTCTTTTGTATTAACAACAAGAACAAAAAAAATACCTTCTTCCTTCTTGTAACTTTGCTGGCCTTAACAAAAGTAGAGAGACTCTACTTTTTTATAGCAGACCCACTACGCATTTTCTCCGTATCATTATTGCTTTCTTTTCCAGTATTCAGACAAGTTTCCAGATCACACATTCTCACTTTCTTACCGACAATTATGTAATGAAGATTTCTCATGTCTTTCCTTATTGAACTTTCACTGTAATGAAGAAAGAAGAAGAAGAAGAACATTCATGGGCTCTGTTGAGTTTCTTGTTTAAGTTTAACACTGTGTTTCTCCTTCTTGTGCTTCCATTTTCTGAAGCACAACAGCTTGCTCCAACAGAGACCAGAATACTATTACAGATTCAGCACCTTCTTGAGTACCCTTCTTCTCTTCAATCCTGGAACAATTTCACAAATTTTTGTTCACTTCCTTCAACAAATTCTCTCACAGTTATATGTTCAGGTAATCATGTCACTGAGCTATCTATTGTCGGAAACAGAGCAAATTTTACCATTTCTAAGCAAACTTTATCTCAAGCATTCTCAATAGATTCATTCTTCACTGTGTTAACTAAGCTTTGGAGTTTACAGAGCTTAACATTAGTTTCTTTAGGGTTATGGGGATCTTTACCTGGGAAAATCAGCCGGTTTAAATCGCTTGAAGTCTTGAATATGAGCACAAATTTCATCTATGGAGAAATCCCATTATCTGTATCAACTTACACAAGATTAAGAAGCCTTGTGCTGAGTGATAATTTGTTCAATGGAACTGTTCCTAATCTCAGTAGCTTAACTTTGCTTGAGGATTTGGATTTGAGTAGCAATAGCTTAGGGCCTGAATTCCCTTCTTTACCAGACAATCTTGTAAGAATTTATCTGAACAACAATTCTTTAAGGTCAGAGATTCCTCAAAGTTTTGATGTAATGAATAATCTCATTGTTCTTGATGTTTCATTCAACAAGCTGATTGGACCAATCCCACGATTCTTATTCTCCTTGCAATCAATTCAGTATATAAATGTTGCTAAGAATGAGCTGAGTGGAGCACTTGAAACCAATATCTCTTGCAATGTAAATCTTAGTTATGTCGATATTTCGAATAATCTTTTGATAGGAAAGTTACCTTCTTGTCTTGAATCAAATAAAGGGAACAAGACAGTGATCAGTTTGTGGAATTGTCTGTCGAATTCAACTTTGAAGTATCAGAAATCTTATGCTTTTTGTCAAAAGGATGCGATCGCAGTTCAGCCTCCGATACGAAACCAGAAGGGGCAAGCAACTTTGAAACTTGGTATTGTTCTTGGTATCATAGGTGGGATTCTGGTGGTTTTTGTGTTGCTGGGAATCATGGTTCTTGTTCTTGTCAAGATGCTTCTATGGAGAACTAAAAAACCCGAAAACTCGGTGATCGAGAACAAGAATCCCATTCCGGTCCCAATTTCCATGATGGGAAGTTAGTACTCTAAAAACTTGCATTTTTCTCTTGAATGCAGCTACATTTCGAACATTTTTCTCCTCAGGGAATATGCTACAAGAGCCGATGAGGACAACGTCATCAACATTGCCACCGTATAATATTTTCACACTTGAGGAAATGGAAGAGGCAACTGATAACTTTGATGCATCTAATTTGCTGCAAGAAGGATCACAGAGCAAGGTAAAAGCTTCTTTGTCATTCATGTAACATGCAAAGGAGAAGATGATAAGTTATGTTGTTGCCAAATTTAACAGTTATTCAAAGGAATGCTCGGAAATGGAGCGGTGGTATTGATCAAAATCTTGAAGCTAAAACAGAAACATTCATCTCAAGCTCTACATAAGCACATGGAAGTGATCTCGAAGCTGAGACACCGGCATCTTGTCAGTGTTCTTGGTCATTGTATTGTCACCAACCGTGACCAAGCAAGCGCTGTGTACATTGTGCTTGAATATGTCATTAACGGATCACTCCAAGATCACATCACGGGTATAGAAAAACAGAGTTCAGTATAAATTGTAAAGAAGTAACCTGATAAAATAAAGTTATATAACCTGGTTCCATATTGCAGATTGGAGAAAGAGGGAGTTCTTGAAATGGCCTCAAAGAATGGCGATCACCATGGGAGTAGCACGAGGGATTCAATATTTGCATTCAGGAGGGATCGTTGGGAATGACTTGAAATTAGACAATATTCTTCTTGATGAAACTTTAACTGCAAAGATCAGCAGCTACAACATTAACTTACCCTCTACGGTGACAATTAATACTTGTTTTTGAAAATTTTCGAAAACTTACGAACATTTTCGAGCTTCTATACCGCTAGACTGTATGAGTTTGGATGACAATTTACCTGTTAAACTCTTTTGACAAGCTGTGTCCTTTTAGGTTGGAGCAGAAAGCCCTCTGAACAGACCAGAAACCTCAAATCCAGAGTAACTTAACTTCTTGTTACATCCATGAACTTCCCTGGATTTGCATGTTATTCATCTTCTTGCCTTGCAGGCAATACCCTGAAAAGGAAGACATTTACCAACTGGGAGTTATCTTGATAGAAGCTATGACTGGTAAACGCACAAGTGGCCAGAATGAAATAGATGATCTCCATTTTCAGGTACATTCAAGAACAAAAATCATATGTTTCATTGAAAAGCTAAGTGACAAACCTTGTCTTGTTGCAGCTAGAGAGGAGCTTAGCCGAATCATCTTCAAATTTGCGAGATCTGATTGATCCATCAATGCGTGGTACATTCGTGTATGATTCACTGAAAACTGTAGCTCAGATAACAATTGACTGCGTAAGGAAGAATCCTACTGAACGACCAACAGTAGAAGATGTGCTTTGGCATATGCAATATTCAGTTCAGGTACAAGAAGGATGGACAAGTAGTGGAAACCTTAGTGGGAATCTCAATCGAAACCTTAGTGGAAGCTTCAGTAATATGACTTAGCAATGGATGACAATAACCCCACCTGTACAATTTGATTGCTGGTTCAGAACTTGATGTAACAGTGCATTCCACTCAAATACAAAGGCATTTGGGATAGTAAAAAGAAGCGTTTTTTATGTATTTCCCGCTTAGATGCATTATCAATCAAATTATGTCCTGAATTCACAACAGATTTGCAGGATTCCAGTAAATAATCGTTCTTTTCCTTCACTTTTCTTTGCTGTTCACTTTCTCAATGATTATTGGAAAACTTTCGTTATCCTCACTTGTGTACTTACTGAAGAATTCATCTAGCGACAACGAAGCATCAATCTGTTCACAACTTATAATATTCTCCGGGTGGTCACTGAAGGAGAGTGTAACCGGGGTATTAAGTAAGAAAGACAAACCAGTGATCATAAAGGCGCCGCGAAATGAAGCACCTTCTGCAGCGTCTCCGCCTTTCAACAATTTATAACTTCGCCTCGCGAATACGAGCGAGATCCTGTGTTCGAATCGGCTGAAACCACTCAAGGTGGATCACGCAGTTTGGAAATAAATATCTGGGAAGAAGTCTCGCTCGATGATCTTCTCATCAAGAACTACTGATTTCCGGGGTCGCTTTAAGGTGGTTAATCGGAACACGAACCCAATCATGAGATAAATTACTGGAAGGGTATTGATCAAAGAAAGGGAAGGGGAAGATGCCGACGAAGGCGTAGATAGAGCCGAGGGGAGTGGCTGTTACAGAAACGCGCCGAGAAGCAGAAGATTTAAAGAAGGGCTCTCGCAATTTGGGAAATAGCTATGAAGTACCCTTAAAATATACTATTACATTAAAAGCCCACTATGTTTTACAAATTAGACTTAAGGTCATAAGTTTGGGGAAATTATAAAATCAGATAAAAAAATATTGAAGGCGATAAAACTTAAAAGCAACGAGGCCAAGAATGGAGCAAGTCATCCTGTTGTTCTCTGGTCTTCGTGTAAAATTCATTTCTCAAAACAATAACGAAAATGGTGTACGTGAAGAGTCCAGGGCTTTATTCCGACATTGGAAAGAAGGCTCGAGGTGATTTATTTTATGGGTTTAAAGTTTTAATGTGTAGCGCATAAAGGGAATGTGAAGAAGAGAATAATTTGATATTTTTCTGGTTTTTTTCAGATCTTTTGTACAAGGATTACCAAGGAGACCACAAATTCACTCTCACAACCTACACTTCAAACGGGGTGGTAAGTAATTCTAGTTTTTTCTCGTGGATTGGACTTTTCATTTCTTCAANCTCTCAGTAAAGTCGACCCCCTCAATTTGGTGGTATCCCTTAGCGACAAGACGTGCTTTCAGACGAGCCACCGAACCATCAGGATTGAGCTTGGTTTTAAATACCCATTTGCAGCCAATTGGTTTGCAACCAGTAGGTAATGGAACCAACTTCCAGGTATGATTCCGTTCAAGAGCTGATAGTTCTTCCTGCATTGCATGCACCCAACCTTCCTGAAGACTAGCCTCCAAATAAGTTTTGGGTTCCTGAATTGTGGTGACCTGGGCAAGGAATGTAAGGTGTTGTGGAGAGAATTTGGGGGATAAAAAGAAAGGAAAACATTTAGGATACGGGGATGGTTGAGTTTGGGCCATGGTAACATAATCACGGAGCCAGGTGGGCGCTTTATGGTTGCGTTCGCTTCTGCGGAGAGTCGGAGAAATGTCTGGATTTGTAGGTGCATGTGTAGGAATGGGATCAGGTATGGGGTCGGTTGGACGTGTGCTGGGAGACTGATGTTCAGGATCATGGTGTATACTGGTGTTAGGATGATCGTTCTGGTGGGGAGTTAGATCATTTGTGCAGGGGAACAGGGGCGTATGAGTTGCTTCAGAAGCAGAAGTTGTGGAAGGTGAATCTTTGAATGGAAAGATATGCTCATAGAATTGAGTGTCTCTTGATACAAAAGTCTTTTGTGTAGAGAGATCAAGGACCTTGTATCCTTTTTTGCCATGGGCATATCCAAGGAGGATGCATTTTAGCGCCCTCGGATGGAATTTATCAGAGTTAGGGATGTTGGTTTTGGCAAAGCAAAGAGATCCAAAAGTGTGCATAGAGGAGTAATCTGGTTTGCGGTAAAAGAGTTTGAAATAGGGAGTGCTCCAATTGAGCACAACGGTGGGCAATCGGTTAATGATATAAGTGGCGGTGAGGATACAATCACCCCAGAAGTGCAAAGGAACGGATGAATGGAACAGGAGCGCTCTTGCGGTTTCGAGCAGATGTTTATGCTTGCGCTCCACAACGCCATTTTGTTGCGGAGTATAGAGACATGAAGTTTGATGAAGAATCCCTCGGGATGCAAGCAATGTTTTGGTCTGAAGGCTAAGGAATTCCGCTCCATTATCGGAGCGAAAGGATTTGACCACTGCATTATGCTGTGTAAATGCCAAGTTGAGGAAAGTTTCAATCAGGGAAGAAGCTTGGGATTTATGGTGCATTAGAAAGGTCCATGTTGATCGGCTGAAATCATCGACAAGGGTGAGGATGTATCGAGCACCATTATGAGTGGGTGTATGGTAAGGTCCCCAAATGTCCATGTGGATAAGTTCAAAAGCATGAGAAGTTTTAATCTGGGACAGGTGAAACGGGAGTCGTGGTTGTTTGGAGAAATGGCAGGCATCACACGGAGAAGATGCCTTCGATTGATCTGCGAAATTTAGGACTCTAAGCACATTGAAAGAAGTGTGCCCGAGCCGACAGTGCCATAAGTATGGATCATGTGTATGAGTCATCACTTGCAGAGAGGAAACATTAGTCATAGCAGATTTCCAATGGTCAGAAGCAAAGTTATCAATATCGGAAATGTTTAAAGGAATAACATCAGTATGAAATGAAGAGTTGTCTAGTATGTAGAGATTCCCAGCAGCACGTCCAATGACTTTAATGGTTTTAGTCTTCTAGTCCTGTAATAAGCAATGAGACGAATTGAAAGTGGTGAGTATATTCGAGGTAGTAGCTAGTTTATGCACAGATAACAGGTTGTATTGGAAGGAAGGCAGATATAGCACGTTGTTTAGGATGAGGGATAGGTGCAGGCTGACAGAACCAGTTTGAGTGACACAGCATGAATGTCCATTCGGTAATGTAACATGTATTGGGGAGGTGAGGTTAACTAGGGTGGTGAAAAGGGTATGGTCATGACAGATATGGCTAGATGCCCCGGTATCCACAATCCAAAAACTCGAGCTTATTGGTAAACTAGATTCAAGAGAGGAAGTATCTGCGAAATCCGTTTGGGCGAAGTTGACTTGGTGCGGCATTCCAGCAGGTTGATTTTGCAGTAGCTGTTGCAATCCATGTAGCATTCCCATCAGTGTTTCCTGAGTAAAAGAGACAGTATTGCTGTTAGATGATCCAGGCATAGGAACGTCGGAGTTTATCACAGATTGATTGGTTTCATCAACATGCGTGGTCAAATGGGCGTATTCCTTTGGGATGTCCCTTCCTTGTGTATTTCGAAGTGTTCTATACCAATCAGGGACACCAGTAAGAAGGAAGCATCCATCCTTCGTATGTCCATTACGTTTGCAATGTGTGCAGAATCGATTTTCCTTTTCGTCTCCAGAATTTTCTCCAACAAGGAACCTGGAGGGCGTTTGTTTGGGCTGAGTTTTCTTAAATGCTCCTCTGGCCAGCAGAGCAATGTCAGTTTCATGTATAGAGTGGTTCATGTCTACTGCACGTTTCTCACGTTCAGTCCGCACCACCACAACATAGGCTCTGTTCAATGAAGAAAGAGGATCCATCATAAGTATTTGGCTTCTCGTGGCAGAGAATTCCTCTCGAAGACCCATAAGAAACTGTAACAATCTTGAATTTGTCTGATAAGTATGCAGCATAGTCGTAAGGTTGCATTCACAGGATTTGATGGCGCCACAAGCGCAATTCGGTATCGGTAATGTTCTGTTAATGTGTTCCCAAAGTTCTGTTAATGTTCAGCGACGAAAGTATTACCTTGATTCAGAGTACGTACTTCGCGTTCCAATTGGTATAATAAGACGCCATTGGATTCATCGAAGCGCTCTTCGAGATCAAGCCATAGACGCCTCGCGGAAGGAGCGTAAATGAAAGCTCCGCGAATATCGCAATTCAGTGTGTTGAGAATCCATGACCGAACCACCGAATCGATACGTTCCCAATGAGTGAATTCAGCAGATCTAATTGCAGGTTCGATGGAGGATCCATCAATATAGCAGAGTTTAAAACTCCCGATCAATGCCAATCGCATTGATTCTCTCCAGGTCGTATAATTAGACGATCCGGTTAACGGAACTGTTACCAATAGGATGCCGGAGTGATCAGATCCTGCAAGGAAATACGGCGAGTCGACGGTATATGTGGTGTTCTTCGGATTTTTGAGATCGCCAGCATCGTCAATTGAAGATCCTGTCATTAGGTTTTAGATCTGCATGTTGGTTACAGAGGGCCGGATTGCGGTGAAGATCAGGTATGCTCCGATACCATGTAAAGAGAAGCAGTTGAGGCGGTTACAGCGGTAGAGAGAAGGAAGAAAAAAGTTTTTGTATTGTATATCAATTCTCCAATGTACAATCAGACTTTTATACATACAATTGAAACGATTAAATACGTAACTAATTTACTTTCTAAGCTGTAATTTATCATAATCGGAACACAAACCCAATCATGAGATAAATTACTGGAAGGGTATTGATCAAAGAAAGGGAAGGGGAAGATGCCGACTAAGGCGTAGATAGGGCCGAGGGGAGTGGCTGTTACAGAAACGCGCCGAGAAGCAGAAGATTTAAAGAAGGGTTCTCGCAATTTGGAAAATAGCTATGAAGTACCCTTAAAATATACTATTACATTAAAAGCCCACTATGTTTTACGAATTAGACTTAAGGTTATAAGTTTGGGGAAATTATAAAATCAGATAAAAAATATTGAAGGCGATAAAACTTAAAAGCAACAAGGCCAAGAATGGAGCAAGTCATCCTGTTTTTCTCTGGTCTTCGTGTAAAATTCATTTCTCAAAACAATAACGAAAATGGTGTACGTGAAGAGTCCAGGGCTTTATTCCGACATTGGAAAGAAGGCTCGAGGTGATTTATTTTATGGGTTTGAAGTTTTAATGTGTAGCGCATAAAGGGAATGTGAAGAAGAGAATAATTTGATATTTTTCTGGTTTTTTTCAGATCTTTTGTACAAGGATTACCAAGGAGACCACAAATTCACTCTCACAACCTACACTTCAAACGGGGTGGTAAGTAATTCTAGTTTTTTCTCGTGGATTGGACTCTTCATTTCTTCAAATTGACGCTCATCGCCGCCCAATTCCTAGGGTTTATCAAAAGGGCCTTTTTTATTATTTTAGAATACTTATCCATTTTATATGATTCCTCTTTTGTTTATTTTCTGTATAAAGTAAAATACATTACTGTATTCGACATTATTCTGCATCTGATCGTATTTCAAAAGTTTATAGATTTTCCATGTGAGATTCATTCAAATTGGTGTTCTATAAAACCGTAGAATGTATACGAAATTCAAGTGTGGAAAAATCGGTTACCAAAAGCCCAATTTTTGGCTGATTGTGTTTGTCTTCGCAGTCCATTAGTTCAACTGGGGTTAAGAAGGGTGATCAGTATTTTGCTGATATTAGCACTCAGCTGAAGAATAAGAACATTATCACTGATGTAAAGATTGATGCCAACTCCAAGGTATTTAATACTGTTTCTCTCTACTTATAACTTATTGTGTAACACATTATCGTGATATTCGACACGTAGAAAATGATCGACTTGTATTTATCCGTTAATGGTTTATATGAAGATGAGATTACGTATTTGTGTCATTGTGTAGGAGGCTACTTGTTTACTCTATCACATTGTTATCATGTTTTCGATTGACGTCTAGCAATCTTTACTATAAATTTCTTATCAAGTTATTGCGAGATTGATGCCAACTCCATGGTACTTACTACTTTTTCTCTCTTTACCTAGAACATTATCGTGATATTCGACACATAGAAAATGATCGATTTATATTTATCCGTTTATTGTTTATTGGAGGATGAGATTACTAATTTGTGTAATTGTGTTCGAAGCTGCTTGTTTACTCTATTTTTTGAAAAAGTATAAAGTGCATTCGAGCACATTGTTCCCGTGTTCTTGATTGACAATCTTTACTTAAAAATCCGATTTCTTTTCAGGTTCACACAACCATTACCGTCGATGAGCCTGCTCCCGGAGTTAAGGCCATCATCAGCTTCATTGCTCCCGACTCAAAGTCTGGCAAGGTAATTTTAGCTTTTCATCGCATATATTCGACACGAGGACATTCATAATACGTGTTTGGTCACAGATGGAACTTCAATATTTCCACGAGCATGCGGGAATTAGCACTAGCCTCGGACTGACAGCAAAGCCGATAATCAACTTCTCCGGTGTTGCCGGAAGTAGAAACATTTCATTCGGAACTGATGTCTCATTTGACACAGCAACTGGAAATTTTACCAAATACAATGCTGGAATCAGTTTCACTAATGAAGACCTCATCGGATCATTAATCCTGTAAGTTAAACTAAACGAAAATTCATATGATCGAATACTGATTCGAGTTTCTTCGACAGGAACGACAAAGGCGAAACCTTAACTGCATCGTACTTCCATACGGTTAATCCCATAAAGAATACTGCAGTTGGAGGTGAGTTCACTCACAATTTCTCAACAAAAGAAAACACTGTGAATATTGGAACACAGCATTTCCTGGATCCTCTTACTGCTGTGAAGGCTCGAGTAAACAACTACGGTAAGGCGAGTGCTCTTATTCAACACGAATGGCGCCCGAAGTCGATGATTACGGTTTCGGGTGAAGTGGATACAAGGGCTATTGAGAAAAGTGCGAAGATTGGCCTTGCTGTAGCTCTTAAGCCATGAAATTGAGTTGCTTAGGAGTGTTGATTGAGTTTACTTCAAAGTGAGATTCACTTTGTTTCTGTTGAACTTGATGATTTTGAATTGAATAATCAGTCATGAACCGTTTGATGACTTTTTGTTGGGAAATTTTGGGGAGAATTCCCTTTTATATGATGCTCCTTTTGAATTAATAGGATATGAACAGAATGTAAATGAAGGAAAAAAATTAGACACAATTTAGAGTGGAAATCGAATGTTTTCATACCGGACAGGTGGTATACCGTCCGGTACGTTAAATTTCGCTCAATATCGGTATATTTTTTCGTACCGTCCGATACCAGGTATAAGGGTCAATTTTTGGGTTTTTATGGGTCTCACTCTAAAAAACTAATTAAATGTTATCTTTTTAAAAAATAAAATAAAATAAAATTTAGTATTGATCGTACCGTTCATACCAATCCAGATCGGTACGTAATTCTGGATCAATATGAAAACATTGTGGAAATCTATAACTGAGAAAAATAATGTGAATGATAAATATTGATATTAAATTCATTATTACAAGAAGAATAGATAATGTTAATTTTCAAGATTATAATTGTGTCAATGAGATATTCTATTTATAGAGTTTGGATTATGATTTAACTAAGAGAAGATCTAACCAAATATTTTACTATATTTACATCATATATTCTAAATACATTTTATTTATATATTTTAATGTGTCTTCTATATTTCAAGTCAAGAATAATATCACTATATTTTCTTATATATATTCTGTAGATTAGATAAGAAAGAATCTTTCTACTTCGATACTTTGAATTCCTATCCATATCCAATACGACTGTTATAACATATATTTATCCTAATCATCCGAACAAACTTATCGTCATCATGACTTCATGCTAATTTTTCTCGATGGGTCTTTCATGCCTATCAAGACTCCATAGCCCCTCGGTCTGATTCCTAGATTAAGTGTAGTTGCTCTACTCGATCGTACCCACCGATCGGTGTAATAACTTATCTCTCACTTGTACAATATTATTCACTTCAGACTAGGCTAATTCTAGACTCCCATTTATTACTCACGGTTTTATTTTTTCCCTAACTATAAACTTCTGAATTGATCACCTATCATGCATTTACTCCAGAATGAACACTCATAACTTTCTGATTTCACTAGAATCATTGCTACTTTGTTAAGAATAATAAATGTAAAAAATGAGTAAATCATTATACTTAATTTATAATCGCTCCTTGTTTATAGCTAATACAAAGATTTGACTAAAATGACCTCAACATCCCAAGGGATATTACATACAAGGTCATTCAAGTATCACGCTACCTCTATTCCTAACATTTTCTATGGATGAACCAATTGATAAATTAGAGTAGAAAGTTTGCAAGTGGGATTATAATGCAATAACTCAATGTTTCATTTCCAAGAACAGAAGAAAACCACACCAAAAAGGAAGAAAAATTAATGACAAAACATCAAAGTTCATCTTCTACTATTTTGGATCATCTTTCAGTGATTCATTCGCAAACTGATGAAACGGTGAAACGAATAGGCTTCTCGGATTCTTCTGCGAACCGGTTCTCGTAAGAGAAACCGGAGTTCTAAGACCATTTCGGCTGCTCAAACTTGGACCAGACCGAGATCCTTGCATTGTCTGAAAATAGTAAGATGAACTAGCCATGTCTTTAAGGTATGGCAAAGGTTTGAAAGCTTCTACAACTTCACTCATCAATGGCCTCGCTTTCGAATCCCGGTTTAAACAACAAGCCGCAAGATGTGCAGCTCGTTGGGCGGCTTTGATCGAAAAATGTCCCTCTAGTCGAGGATCTATAAGTCGATAAAATCGTCTTCGATCATTCAAATGAGGCCTTGCCCATTCCACAAGGTTATGCTCTCCATTAGGCCTATTTTTGTCCATTGATCTTCTACCCGTGATCATCTCAAGAAGCACTACTCCGAAGCTATAAACGTCGCTTTTCGAAGTAAGATGTCCTACGATAAAACCCCATCAGAAAACATCGAATAATCGAGGTGCATAAAACTTAATCGAGAAAATAACATCTTCAGTCCCCAAACTTTTACAGTTTTTGCAAATCTAATCCCCTTAATTTGTAATGACATATTTAGTTCTCGAACTTTAAAGTTTTCACAAATTTAGTCCTCCAAATTTGCAACATTTAACAAATCAAATCTTAAAGTGGCAAAATCAATCCCAAAAATATAATTTTGACCAATAACCTCATTTTCTAAAATTGAAAATTTTGAGATCAATTATATTATAAAAACTAAACTTTAGGGATTATTTTTGTCAAATCTTGGAAAGTACAAAGACTGATTTTGCCATCTTTATACTTTATGGATCAAAATTGACACAATCATAAAATTTTAAAGACCAAAAATTACCAAAACTATGAAATTATAGAGACTGGTTTTGTCAAAACTTATAAAGTATGAGGTCCAGTTTTGCCATCTTCAGACTTTGGGGATCAAAATTACCATAATCATAAAACTTAATAGACCAAAATTGACAAAATTATGAAATTATAAGGACCAAATTTGCGTAGCCCAAACAGAATCGAACCTGTCATAACATATTCCGGAGCAGCATAGCCATAAGTTCCCATAACACGAGTAGAAACATGTGTTTTTCCTTCATCTGGTGCATCTTTAGCAAGTCCAAAATCAGACAACTTAGCATTATATTCCTGTAACAAAAACATAAAAATAACCGAGATATTCGTCCAAAAAAACATCAACTTTTCGATGTAATAAACTCACAGAATCCAAAAGAATGTTCGATGTCTTAAAATCACGATAAATAACCGCCCTTTCGGCTTCCTCATGAAGAAAAGCAAGACCTTTAGCAGCACCTAAAGCTATTTTCATCCTAATGCACCAAGGAAGTGGCAAGCATCCTACGAACAACAAAACCGAGCTTTAAAAATGTCGCAAATCGGGATGAATTCGTAAAAACAAGAACATACGTCTAAATAGATGGTTTTCTAAGCTTCCTCTCGGCATAAATTCGTAAACAAGTAGTCGTTGATCGTCTTCGATACAATAACCGATTAACTTAACCAAATTCGGGTGCACAAGATCACCCAAAAAATTAACTTCAGCCTGTAGAAAAACTTATATTACATAAGGGAATATAAAAATGAAAAGAGATTTGAGAACGGATCAAACCAGCCATTCTTTGTGACCTTGAAGTCCATCATGATTCAATATCTTTACAGCAACTGTAAGCCCTGTTCCCGGTTTAACCGGAGCCGTACCATTTTCGTCGATCCACCCTTTGAAAACACATCCGAATCCCCCTTCACCAAGAAGAGACTCCGGTCGAAAGTTTCGTGTAGCTAACTTAAGATCATTAAATGAAAACTTCAGCAAACGTGAAGAAACTTTAAGATCCTCTTCAACTTTGAAGCTTGAAGATTTACTTTCACCGTTGCTAGTCGATGTCGATGGAACCGGTACGATAATTGGTTGATTCGGGCTTGCATCGTCTTCGATTCTACTCTCTGATGACAAAAATGAACAAATAAGAAGATTAATCCAATCATTCTATACAAAAATGTGATTCTATTATCTCTGAATCTGTATTGAAACTCAGATAAATACACAATGGCCATTAACATTCAGACAATTATCAAAGATGTGTAAAATTTAGACATAAAGAATTATTACCATGAGAACTGATGCCACTAATAGAGCTATCTACTTTGGATATTGAAGGAATGCAGCAGCTAAAGAACCGTATGCGTATACAGCATCCAATTTGCTTGATTGTGTTTATTTTATGCGAGTTTTTCTCCTTCTCATTTTTCGCTTCCAATTTGCAGCCTAATCCCATCTTTAGCAGTAATCGAAATCAATAAAATCCCAAAAGATTACTCTGCAAGCGCCCATCCTGTAAAATAAGAACCCTAATTAAAAACCCCAAAAAAAACATGGTTCCTTTTACAAGAAATTACCCACAAAATGAAGAAATATTCCCGCAAACGAAACCCATTTGAAATCAAGAGATAAAAAAGGTTGAGGTTCAGAGAAAATTGCAGATCAAATGGTTAAACTTCGAGGCAACTCAAAAAAGAAAAAAACAATGTTAAACCTACCCCACGATCTGAAATTCTTGTTCCTCATAAGATACAGAAAAACTTGGGAATTAATGCAGAGGAGACAAGATAAGTGCAGTTCTCAAGAAAGAGAGATTCACATGGGTGAGCTGAACAATATATATATAAAGAATCAAAAAAAATCAAAATTTGAAGCAATGATTGAGGTTTTTGTGACTGTATCAAGCATATGCTCTGCAATTAGTACAATTATAAAGCGTTATTATTCATAAAGTAAGAATTATGGCTTCCAGCTTTTCCATGGAATCCAACCAAAGACCATCGGTTCTTTGATTTGACGTGCAAATAAAGGGAATCATACAGTAAACCAGATTAATACTGTAAGAAGAAAAATGTATATTTCTACTGAATCTTCAACAAATTTGAGGAACCATTTGACATTTTTACATTAATGACGGCTAATTGTCAGAATACCAACAAATTTGGAGAAATTTCAAAGGGTTCTGGCAATGATTTGATGTTAAATATTACAAAGAATGTCAATTGGAGAACAAAATCACTGTTGAAGAACATGAGAAGAAAGGTCCAACTCTGCTAAAACGGTCACTTTCTTAGTTTAATTACTTATTTTTGAAAATTTAAATTACATATTTAATTTAATTAGTTTTAAGACAAGTCAAATTATACATACACACGTTTATTTGATCTGGGCCATATTTGTAATTGAACTAGTGTAACGTAAAGCCAACTGAAGATAGCCCATTAGGCCATTCTCATCGTTGGCCCATCCAATCTAACTGGGCGGTCATGACAAAATTTTATCCACATAGAAGAGAGAGTGTATCCGGCACATTCTAATTTTATTTTTAAAAAAAATATTTATAAATTTAAAAGAATTATAAAATATAAAAAATTATAATAATTTTATATAATAATTTTATTGATAATATCATAATTTTAATATATTTGATGTGTAAAAAAATAAAATTATAAGTGTGCGGACATTGTTGTAAGGATAAAATAAAAGTTATTTATAAAATTAAAGAATGATGATGTATAGAGAGAGAAAGCTGATGTGGATAATAGAATGAAGTTTTCAGACGGACATGATTGGGAATGACTTTAAGAATATTATTTTTGTAATAAAATTATGATAAAAACAATGTTTCATTGGATGGGAAGATTTGTGAATATCAGCCCATTTTTCGTTTAGGATCCAATGTTTTAAAAACTCATATCAACCATATAATGGACAAACTCAATATATTGATATACTGAATACGTAATATCAAATCTATATCGGAATAATAAAATAAATAAAATTATTAACCTATAGAAAATATATAATTATAACAAATTATCAATTTATACTTTTTCTTAATTAAAAAATCTACAAAATGCATATATCTTTTTTCCTAAATCAGATAAGTTAGATTCAACATGACCAGCTCAATACCCATAACGAAAGGTATTTTTAAAATATCGGATAAAACCAGTACGTCCAAACTTTCCAATATAAATATTTTTTATATCAATAATTTTGTAATTTATGATTTAAAATAAATACATATAAATTATTAAGAATTTTCCAACATTAATTCACTATTGTCAAATTATACATGAGGTAAGAGGTTCAATATTTAAAGGTTTAATTGGATGTTAATCGTGATTAACGGGGTATAAATATAATATAATTTTATATATTTTAAAATTTGTAAAAATAAATTTGGTTGTTTGAACCGGTTTAACTTCATTGTATTAATAATGTAATATACTAATACAATATGTCTAGTTTTAATTAATTAATTAATTCATTATATAATATTATAACATTTAATAATTTAATTATTCTAAAATCTAAACAAACAAGCCCTAATGTTTATTTGAATTAAATTAATATAGGAAATAACAACAAACAAAAACTGCATTTGAAATTGGAAAATTGCACTAAAATACACAAGTTTACAGTCTGGTTTCTGGCGGTCAGTCTTTAGGACCAAGATGCATCTTTTATTCTGATCTGATCTGATCTGAATTTATGTACCTTTGATCCGAAGACCGGATTATGAAAAGATGAAGATAATTGAACCGGAGCTCAGAAATTCTGCACCGGGAACCATGCCGCCGGAGTAATTCTCCGGCCCGGAACTCTATTATCCCTTGAAATTTCGTCGAGTACCTTTTCAAGACAATTAACCCGTTTTTCAAGCGAATTCAAACCCTTCTGAGATCTCCCAATGAAATTCTGATCAATTTGAAAAGAAAAATGTTAAGGAAAATGATAAGGATTAATGGGAGAAAGATTGTGTACTTGAAGGAGGAGAAGAACAGCAGATTGTTGATTCTCGATTTGCAGAAGCTTTTTTCTGATAACTTCAAGATCTTGATGATTCTCGCTGTTAGAATCGTTTTTGCAGTGTGGGTTTTGTTTATTGAGATTTGATGAAGGATTTGTTGAGTTTTCTGTGGTTATGGAGCTTTTTTGACTGCTGTTTGATGATGAACAGCTCGATGGGGTAGAATGCCGGCGGTGAACTTCCGGTGAAGATGGATCTTCTTCTATTTGGGTCCAGATTACTAAAGCTCGATTCATCGTCTCTCTTACAGCTTTCACTTTNACTTTATATCTTTTGTCAAATAAATCCCCAAAGTTTAGTGTGCATACCCATAATTGATTCACAATTTTTCAATTTTAGTTAATGAGATCATCGACCAAAATCAAAATTAGAATATCTGTTTTACAATTTTGGGGATCTGATTTTCCAAACATTGTAATTTAAGGATAAAATTTGTCGAAATCTTAAAGTTTGAGTCTAAATATCATGTTACAAACTATGAAGCTAAATTTAACAAAATTACAAAATTTTAGGGTTTGAATTCGTAATTTTCAAAAAGCACACATATAATTTATTTAGATATATTCGTCTTTAATTGTTGAATGTTTGCTTGATTGAAGTTAATAAACAAATTAAAAGAAGTCAAGTAAATAAAAATGTTAGACAAATAAGAAAATATGAGTTTTATGGTTCAAAAATTTGAAAAATAACATAATAATATAATATATTAATAAATATCAAATCATATTAAAAGTTCTTAAAATTGTATATGATCTGTAAATATATTCTATCCGATTTGTTTAAATATTTATAGTTTAAATATAAAAAAAAAATAGTTCGAATACACCTCAATTATTTGTGATATTTACCAACACGTATTCAATGAAAGTCGCCGAGCATCCCCATTAAGCCATGGGCCATAAAAAAAGTTCAATACGATATAAAAGAGGGTTTAGGGTTTCATAATTTCTCAATCTCTATCATTGTTCATAAATTTAACAAAAATCGTTCATTCAATGTCCGCGCCCAAAACAATTTCTACTGCATAAATCTCTTTACACATCATCATTTTATGACATCCACATTATATTCTCTTTCTATTTCTAAAATTTCTCACTCATCCACATCATTATTTATTTATCTTTCATCCATATTATCGTCTCTCTCCAAATTTTATTTTATCTTTATATCTCATAAACTTTATCATTTTATTACATTATTTATAATTAAATATTACATTTCAATTTTAATATTTTTAATTCCAATAATCTCGAAGTTTCGTTATTTATTAATTTGAAATTGTATTGATGTTTCAATGTTTCCATTATATTTTTTATAATTAATTCGTACTCATATTTAATATTTTCATTTCAAAACGATTGAGGTTTACTTAAAATTACATATTTAAATTAAATTACATATCAAAATAAAATATTTATATTTATTTATTATAAATAACTATATTATATAAAATACAATAAAGAAATCAAAAAATAGTTTAAAACTAATGAGTTGATTTATCTTAATTTTGCATTAAGATACATATATCTTAATATATGTATCTTGATTTTGCATTATTTTTAATGTTAAAATTGAGTGTTTTTTTTTAAAATATCAACATGTTGATGTGTTAAGTGGGATTTCTAATCCACAAATGGATTAAAAATTTCCTAATCCATTGAGTCGACTAGTACGGGCTGAGGATTGACCGATTCGACAAGTAACTATTGGTAGCGTACCCCTTAAATTTCGTATTTAGTGTTCATGAAAATTAGTTTCAATTTTCGAATTTTTAGCCTTAGCATTATTTGAGGAACATACAATATACACAACTTATAAATTTAATATGTTCAACTAAAAATCAAGTATTCTAAAAATTAATCGAATCGGACCAAAAATACATTCTACCGATCGGATCGTTTTGAACCTGTTGATAGAAAGATATAAATTAATATTAAAAAACAAAAATAATATATTTCAAAATATATTTTTTTTACAAAACTCAAAATAAATTTTTTAAATGTGTAATTAAATAATATAACAAAAATTTAATAGAAACAAATGTTTACACTTATTTTTGTAATTAGAAAAATTATAGTTTTATGTATCAAAAGTTCAATGATCAAATATAAATATGAAGTAAAATAAGAAAAATTCATCCAACTTAATCTTAGAGCCGATCTTCATAATTTCCCCTCATACTGTTCGTCTAACTTCTAATTCTATACATACAATTTAAATGCTCGATTTTGGTATTTTGAAGATTTGATTTATTAAATATTGTAAAGTTTGAGAATGAATTTTCTAAAACTTTAAAATTTGTAGATTAAATATGTTATTAAAAATATTGAGATAAAATTTAAAGATTCATGAGAAGATACATATTTTAAATAATAATAATAAAGTCGATGAAGAATAAAATATGTACCGCTAACATTGTACTGTACCATGATGTTATTTGATTCGAACGCGATGTGTTCATATTCGTTCATATTTTTATTTGAACGTGTTCATGTTCGTTCATATTTTAATCGAACGTGAAAATATGTTCGAACATTGTTCAAATTATTAAGTGAATGTTCATGTTCGTTCGAATAGTTCTTTCGAACAATGTTAGTACGATTTGTTCGAACATGTTTGTATTATTTGTACAAAATTCATCCAAATGGTTCTTCATGTTATAACTCATCCATATTTTTTTATAGAAATTGATTCATCATAAAAAACAATAACTTCATCCACTGACGGTGATAAACATTCGTCTTATTCCATATTTGACATTTTGAGAGTTTTGTAGAATATCAAATGTCTTCTCTTCTCAGTCTTTTTTAATCAAATGAAGAGTTGAGAAGTGATTTACAACCGCCGTTAGAGTCAATGAGTGAAAATTATAGTTTTGTTAAGTTTTTTAAACTTAAATACTATAATAATATATTATAATAAAAATTAATTTAAATAATATATTTGTTCACGAACGTTCACATTTGTTCACGAAAATGTTCATATTCGTTCAAATTATAAACAAACAAAAAATAATGTTCGAACAATGTTCATATTTTTATTTTAACTAGCCAACACGATCACATACGAGTCGAACACAAATTATTCACGAGCTGTTCGGATAGTGTAATAGTCCTATTACCAGTGAAATTTTACCGTTTCCCCCTATAATTAGCGGGTGCCGGGAAACCCGAAATCCAGAACCCAGATTTTGGGAACAGATCAGATTTCTGGTTCAAACTACAGATTTAGTTCGCCGGCGATCAACGTTAATGAAGGTATGTTGTTCAATCACTCCCCTATATGCATTCTCTCTTCGTCCGCCAAGTGTTTGTGATTTTGTCTCAATGAAAAAAAACAAAGTTCAAGGAGAGGAACATTGTGGTGATAGTGATTAAATGTGATTTAGATCTTTTCCTTCAAGGAATAGCCCTAATGGAGAATGTGGTGATGTGGGTGAAGATGGAATTGAGGGTGTTTTTGTTGGAGAAGGTGTATTATCGGTGCTTTCTTGTGATTTAACTGTGGCTTTACTGTGATGATTACAATTTGCTCCAAATATAGCGTTTTGCAGTCGTTTAATGTCGGCTAATTTCACTGGCTTTACAATGAAGTCTTCAGCTCCTTCTTGTAAACATCTGGTAGAGAAGAATACAGTAAAATATCAGAACTCAGAGAAGGGAGAAATAAGCAAGGAAAATAAGTGTTTATTTGCCTGTCAATTCTTGCTACTAGATTTTCAGATGACATTATTACAACGGGGATTTGTCGTAAGTTAGAGGAGCCCTGATCAGATTACAAAGAAAACAGAGCAAATTAGAGATGATTTTCAAATAGAAGTTTGAATGAATAATCGAAATAACGAGAGAATGAACGAACGAAATTAAAGGGAATAACTCACACATTTAGAATATTTGAACAAGTCAATGAAATTCAAACTCTTATAAACCTAATTAATCTGATTTCTTTTAACAATGTAAAACAAATTCAACACTTCTCTCAAGTCAAACCATAAGGTTTCGACTTGAAATCAATCGAACCAGCTTCGATACAATGTTGGAATTATAGAGTCTAGTCGAAATAACGATGAGATTAAGAAGAGAAACTCACATATTTAAAAAGCTTAAACAAGTTATTATGTGATGAAATTCAATATTAGAACAAATTCAACACTCCCCCAAGTCCAACCATAAGGTTTCGACTTGAAATCAATCGAACCAACTTCGATACTATGATTGAAATAATGAAATGAGAGCATGAACAACGGGATTAAGGGGAAGAACCCATAAATTTAAAAGACTTAAACAAGTCATCATGTGATAGAATTCTCACCCTCATAAATATAATCAATCTCACTTCTTTTAACCATATAGGACAAATTCAACACTTTCCTCAAATCCAACCATAAGATTTTAACTTGAAATGAATCGAACCAACTTCGATATCATATTGGAATTATAACATCAGACTGAAATAACGATGGAAAACGTGAACGGAATTAGGAAAGTAACTCATACATTTAAAAAACTTAACAAATGATTATACGATGAAATTCTAAATCTAATCAATACCTTAATCTTTTTGAGTAACTCGTATCCAGTCATTCCAGGCATACAGTAATCTGTGATGATCAAATCTACCTTCTTTACATCAAAATCAATTGAATTTTCATCTGAATCCAACCCTAAGAACTGTAAAGCCCTCCACCCACTATCCACCGCTGTAACTGCACCAAAAAAACTCATCCAAAACAAAAAATTACAAGGAGAACAACAAATAAGAAGAAAATATAGCATTTGTGGGTTGTGCATATTGTCCAAAAAACGTAAATGATTTGTTCAAGTCTTTTACGGTATCAACGTTGTATCTTTGTACACTTTACACATGAAATTGACGGGAAACTATAAATTTAAGAGTTTTCACCTTTGAAAGAAGTGATATTGAGCAATCTTTCGATGACTTTTCTATCAACAAGACTGTCATCAACAGCAAGAACATGAACTTTCTCAGATTCATTGATACTTGTGTTCCCTTCATTGTGATCAAATCGCCAAAAGACACCATTTTTCGCCATATTCTCAGTTACCCAGATGAAAAAAGCTTGAAAAATAGGGGTATATATTGAAGGGAAACGAAATCTAGACGAATCAGAATAGACCAGACCCATTACTTATTTTATGCGATTCGGACACCAAATCCTTTTCCATTAAAATTTTAAAGTATTTCTTATTTTCTTAAAAGAACCAGATCTTGAAAAGCAAATCTGGTGATATCTTCTTTCTTATTCTGCAAAAGAGCATATAGCGGAGATTCTGATATTGACATCCACTCTCGTCTGTAATGTGAGATCTCAGTTCCATATCAGACAAGCGATTTTGTACAGAATTTCTATCTTTTTACAGGATTCTTTGGTATACAGTAGAGTGAAGTGATTAATCGTGGCCGTTGATGATGAATGGTGGTGATCAATTTACACCATAGATTTTGAAACATGTCCAGGTACTCCCCTTGGGCCTATCATACCGTGAATCGCTAACACTTCTTCTCCGATTCAATTCGATTAAATGTTTAATTTCAAAATTGTGTCACATCATATATGAACTGATTTAATTTAGTGCAACAGGTTAAAATTTGGTGGACATGAAATTTTTTGGCTCATTTAATATAAAAAAGTTATGACTTCTTATTACTTTTTGTATATTCAAAACTTTCTTGCTCAATTATTATTTTACTTTCTTTTTTAGTATTGATTCAATAATCTTTCATATAAAAAACAATTGGAATTTGGAAGCATCTCATTGATAATTAATATCCTTTGTAAGTTTATGTATTTTTTAAGGGCGACGTGCAAATTTGATCCTCGTAGTTTCTTATTTTGTCAATTTTAGTCCTCTTACTTTGACAATTGTGGTAGATTAAGTCCATTAACTTTATGTATAACAAAATTAGTTCTCATACTTTGCCACATTTGGTAAATTAGGTCCTTCAAGTTTTATATATATGACAAATATGGTCTTCGAAATTTGTAATTTGTAATTTTTATTTTTATATAATACGTAGACTAATTTTACCACTACGATCAAACTACGGGGACCGGTTTTGTTCGATTTCATTTGGAAGACTAAATATGAAATTTAATGACCGATTTTGTCAAATGTCCAAAATTCGAGGATTGAAAATGCAAAAATAAACTTAAAGGATTAAATTTGCCAAAATGATCAAATTATGAGGACCAAAAATGCAATTTTCTTATTTTTTAAAGTATATAAGACATGCTTCAATTTCTTTCTTAGAGGTTGTTGGCTTGTTGTTTGTTTTAGTTGTCTTTTGAATTTAAAGTTTCATTCTTTATATAAAATATGTTTGATTTGTCTTTTGAATCTAAAATTTAAACTCTAATTTGGATAATGATTTAACAACTTAGATATATTTCATTTGTTTACATCATAATTCATGTTTAAAGAATACTTTTTGGATTTCCTATTTTGAATTATATGCATTTATCTTAATATTTTAAATAAATAATTCTGAAAATCGATTTGAATCGATACTATCATCCGGTTCGACCAATAGAAAATATTTCTGATTTACTAATCTTACCGGTTGCAAAAAGTTTGATTTACACCATTGACTAATTTGCTAGAGCTCCATGTTCTTGACTGTTGCCTGGTACAGCTCATGCAAAAGCTCGTGAAGTGATGAATCGCGGCCGTTGATGATGGATGGTGGCGATCAATTTGCACCATTGAATAATTTGGTAAATGTTAATTTATTTTTATTCTCCCAAATTTAATTTGTGATAATTTTGGTTTTCCAAGAATAATAATTAGATATTTCTCAATTAATCTATATATACCAATTTTGATACATATTGATCAAAATATCTATGTGATATTTCTAAATTTAATTTTCATCGATTTACTCCATCATAATTTTTTATTTTTAAATGCATCCCACACATTTTATTCTTCATATCCAGCATCTAATCAATCCTATCGTAAACTTAATTTTCAATCATAACATAAATTTTAAATGTATCGATCAGGTAATACCAATTGTTCATAATCAATTGATATATTACTGAAAATTTTTGTTATCATTGAAGAAATAAAGAATACTTTAATGACAAAATACAACTTAAAGGAAGTTTTAACGATAAAAATATGCATATTAATAATGTGTTACATACAATTTTCACGGATTTTAATTGAATTTTGTAATGATTCAAATAAACCTTGAATTGAATTCTTGAATATTATGTTATTAGATCTTCCATATATGATATCAAAGAATAATTTCATTAATTTAACTCAAATTTTATCGATATATTCGATAGAAAATTGATGGAGTGAGTACTTGTAGAATGATACTTCGAAATTTTTTAGGAGTATTTTGGTTGTTATGTATTAAAATTGACACACGTTTATTTAATTAAATGATATTATTATTCAAAATTGAATTAAGGTTGATGTTTAAGCTAGGTGATATTTTGTCGGTAAATACAATTGACTAGTCCAATTCGAAGAAATGAATACATGCGAAATGGGGGGAGATAAGTAGGATTCTGGTGGATGAAGTAGATCGAGGATCGTTTGGTTTCCTGCCAGCAACAACGATGCTTTCTGCTCCGAAAAAGATTTGGTTGCTGATTTTCGTAATTTTTCTAGGATTAGGGTTAGGATCTCAATTTGGGGATGCTTTCAAAGTGCCCTTCAGAGTTCAGGATGTTCTTCCGGTGTTGCCTCATGAGATATCGTGGCCTGTTCTGAATAATATTCATACTGCTGTCGATTTGCTGCCGCAGTATGTAGGATCGATTTCGCCGAATAACTGGACGATTAATTGGAAGGGTTCTTGTTTTCTCGAGAACAAGGCGACTATCGAGATCACTGATGATGGTGATAGGGAAATCGGAGGCGGTGTCATTAGTATTTCGGTTTGTCTATGCGTGAATTTTACTTACCTATTTGCAATTGTGGATGGGAATTTTAGAATATCTGTGTCTGGAATAAGCATTTTTTTCTATTTTATGTGAAAAGTAGCTTTAGCTAGATGAGAATCGGGAAATATTTGTTTTTTTATAGAGTGTAAGGTGCTTCAGGAAAAGAAAGAAGAAAAAAGATACCTTGTTTTGTTTATTCATTTTACCATTTATTCTCTATTGTTTTTCTGTTTCATATTGATGCTTTGATGTTATCTATTTGTACCTTTGTTCCTTGTTGATGTGATGTTTCGTTCAACAGTTCGGCTACAAGTCGTGTTCTTTCCCGGTTTTTTGTTTATCTTGTAATTGAAGCTTGTCGTGCTTCAGCTCATTGTAGATTTTGGATTGAAGTTTGTCATTTTGAGGAGAATCTTAAACCGAATCTCCATGATGAATATAGAACTATTAAAATGTACATCTAAGTCGAGCCTTACCGGAATACTATGATTTTGTCGATTAATTTGCAGTTATCATTTCACTTTTCAGACTTCTTCTGCACAAAGCTGGGCATGCATGGATCTATATGTATTTGCAACACCTTATAGAGTGACTTGGGACTACTATTTTTCGTCAAGAGACCATACATTGAAAATTGAATCTTGGGAAGAACCTGCTGAATTAGAATATGTAAGCAATGTCTTTAAGATTATTAAAGCAGAGATGTAACTGTGGATATTTGATTTGCTGAGCAGGTTAAAAATCATGGCGTATCAGTATTTCTCATGCCATCTGGAATGCTCGGGACCTTTCTCGCTTTGGTTGATGTCTTGCCTTTGTTCTCAAACACTGGTTGGGGTCAAAGTGCTAATTTAGCATTCTTAGAGAAACACATGGGTGCGAGATTCGATAAACGAAATGAACCTTGGCGTTCTATAATCAATCCCGATGATGTTCACAGTGGTGACTTCCTCGCTGTTTCGAAGATACGTGGTCGTTGGGGTGGATTTGAAACACTTGAAAAGTGGGTTACGGGTTCATTTGCGGGGCATACCGCTGTATGCTTGAAGGATGAAGAAGGTAATCTTTGGGTTGGTGAAGCTGGACATGAGAATGAAAAGGTATTTAGTTGATTCTTCTCCGAATTTTCGTGTACAATCTTATTAGAGTTTCGTGCTGAGAAATAACCATTATTTACATTGATGCATAAACACCTTGTATTTATCCTTTCGACATCGACAGGGTGAAGAAATTATCGCTCTTATTCCTTGGGATGAATGGTGGGAATTCGCACTCAAGGATAGTTCGAATCCGCAGATTGCTTTACTGCCTTTACATCCCGAAGTACGAGCAAGGTTTAACAACACTGCAGCATTGGAATATGCTCGTCAAATGGCTGGAAAGCCGTATGGATATCATAACATGATATTTAGTTGGATCGACACCGTCGGTAACAATTATCCTCCGCCTCTAGATGCTCACTTGGTACGTAATCAATTCTTCGCAATGATCAATGATTATTTGTTAAGACTTCTTCTCATTACTTCTACAGGTTATTTCTGTCATGTCAATGTGGACAAGGATGCAGCCAGCATACGCTGCTAACATGTGGAACGAAGCTCTTAATATGCGACTCGGAACTAAGGTTAGTATCTTGATATCTAGTTTCTACATTGCTTTCTTCGACATGTTATACGGATGATGTTGAAATATATCCCATGGTTGTGGAAATACAAATGTTTTAGTTTATAAAGGGAGTGATGTCATGAGTATTGACTTAGACCAGCCTTTTCAATATGATTCACTTCTCTTATGGACTATACGGACACTCTCTCGATCCATTGAATCCTGAATTTGTATATGGTATCAGAGCTGTAGGGTAGATTTCGGACTGGTCTATATCGGTTTAGACAAAAAACTCTGGTAGAAAAGCGCATCAGACTTAGACAACAAAATAGATCTACTATGATTCGAGTACTACTTAGTATATTGAAGCAAGTATCAACCAGACCAATGCCAGTTCGACTTAATATTCCATATCGGTTGTGGAAATACAAATATTCTAGTTTATAAGGGGAGTGATATGATTAGTAATTGGTTTCGCCTAGATTTTTCAATATGATTCACTTCTCTTATGGATGGGACTATATGGACACTCTCGATTCATTGAATCTTGAATTTCTATAGATGATAAGTCAATTTATGAGTTTATGATCATGCTATCTCTACGTTGATGACGTTAATAAACACCGTGATTCATTAACTATTGGTAGGATTTGGAGTTGTATGACATTTTGGGTGAGACCGAAAGACGAGGCATTACTTTCGATGAGTTGCTAACTGTTCCTGAACAAGATGAATGGGTTTACAGTGATGGAAAATCTACAACATGTGTGGCATTTATTCTATCAATGTATAAATCTGCTGGTGTATTTTCTCCCATCGCAGATTCGATTCAAGTTACCGAGTTCACGGTCAGTACAAAACCATCGAGTTAAATCCGAATCATTTCCAATCTCGGGCATTTAACATTTCTTTTCGCAGATTCGGGATGCTTACATGCTCAAGATTTTCGAGAACAACAAAACCCGGCTTCCGGAATGGTGCAATAACAAAGACGATCGACTCGAGTTTTGCCAAATATTGGGTGAGTACAAAATGGAGCTACCTTATTACAATACACTTGAGACTTATGCAAATATGAATGAGAATTGCCCTTCTTTGCCTCCATCGTACGAGCGGCCTGCTCGTTGTTGATCCCGACACGGTACTCATTCGTTTCAACAGTTTCAGGAAGTCGCTGTCGATCTACGAACATGGTACGTTTTCGTTTAGTGTTTGCGTAAAGAAAACTACATGAAAGACATGGATTCCCACTCTTGCTCAGTTTGGCTTATGAGTCGAGCATGTAAATGTATAACATAGTGGGGTTTAACTAAGCTTCTTATATAGTTATAGTAGAAATCAAACAATTTAATATGATTTGATTCTCGATTCAATCGATAGAAGTTATTTTCGATCCACCGGTTTGGTTTGGTTCGATAAATATTAAATTTTGGAGGTTCGTTTTGAAATTATGAATTTTCTAAAATTTTGATTCAACGAGTAGCATTCATTTCCAATCCACTTTTTTGCAAACTATGGGTGTTCATTTGATTTATTTTCGAAAATAAAATACTCATCAAGCCATAATTTTTGTTATTGATTTTTTCGGTTTGATTCAATAAATATTGAAATTTCAAGGTTTGGTTTTGGTATATATTGAAATAGCATTTAATGTCTCCAAAGTTTATATGATTTAGCAAATTTAGTTCCTAAACTTTCTTCATTTTGGCAAATTTAATCCTCAAAGTTTTGTGGAAACAAAACAAGTTCCTAAACTTTGTATTTTTTGCATAATTAGTCATCATATTTTGTAACTTTTGGCAAATTTAGTCCTCAAAGTTTCATATATGTGGCGAAATTGGTCCTCAAATTTTGGGGATTAATATTGCCACATGGGGATCAAATATGTCAAAAATATCAAAGTATGGGAACTATAAATGTCAAATAAAAGTTTGGGATCNCAAGTATCAACCAGACCAATGCCAGTTCGACTTAATATTCCATATCGGTTGTGGAAATACAAATATTCTAGTTTATAAGGGGAGTGATATGATTAGTAATTGGTTTCGCCTAGATTTTTCAATATGATTCACTTCTCTTATGGATGGGACTATATGGACACTCTCGATTCATTGAATCTTGAATTTCTATAGATGATAAGTCAATTTATGAGTTTATGATCATGCTATCTCTACGTTGATGACGTTAATAAACACCGTGATTCATTAACTATTGGTAGGATTTGGAGTTGTATGACATTTTGGGTGAGACCGAAAGACGAGGCATTACTTTCGATGAGTTGCTAACTGTTCCTGAACAAGATGAATGGGTTTACAGTGATGGAAAATCTACAACATGTGTGGCATTTATTCTATCAATGTATAAATCTGCTGGTGTATTTTCTCCCATCGCAGATTCGATTCAAGTTACCGAGTTCACGGTCAGTACAAAACCATCGAGTTAAATCCGAATCATTTCCAATCTCGGGCATTTAACATTTCTTTTCGCAGATTCGGGATGCTTACATGCTCAAGATTTTCGAGAACAACAAAACCCGGCTTCCGGAATGGTGCAATAACAAAGACGATCGACTCGAGTTTTGCCAAATATTGGGTGAGTACAAAATGGAGCTACCTTATTACAATACACTTGAGACTTATGCAAATATGAATGAGAATTGCCCTTCTTTGCCTCCATCGTACGAGCGGCCTGCTCGTTGTTGATCCCGACACGGTACTCATTCGTTTCAACAGTTTCGGGAAGTCGCTGTCGACCTACGAACATGGTACGTTTTCGTTTAGTGTTTGCGTAAAGAAAACTACATGAAAGACATGGATTCCCACTCTTGCTCAGTTTGGCTTATGAGTCAAGCATGTAAATGTATAACATAGTGGGGTTTAACTAAGCTTCTTATATAGTTATAGTAGAAATCAAACAATTTAATATGATTTGATTCTCGATTCAACCGATACAAGTTATTTTCGATCCACCGGTTTTGGTTTGGTTCGATAAATATTAAATTTTGGAGGTTCGTTTTGAAATTATGAATTTTCTAAAATTTTGATTCAACGTGTAGCATTCATTTCCAATCCACTTTTTTGCAAACTATGGGTGTTCATTTGATTTATTTTCCGAACTGAATAGCGAAAATGAAATACTCATCAAGCCATAATTTTTGTTATTGATTTTTTCGATTTGATTCAATAAATATTGAAATTTCAAGGTTTGGTTTTGGTATATATTGAAATGACATTTAAGATCCCCAAAGTTTGTTTGATTTAGCAAATTTAGTCCATAAACTTTATTTTGACAAATTTAATCCTCAAAGTTTTGTGGAAGCAAAACAAGTCCACAAACTTTGTATTTTTGGCATAATTAGTCATTATATTTTGTAACTTTTGGCAAATCTAGTCTTCAAAGTTTCATATATGTGGCGAAATTGATCCTCAAATTTTGGGGATTAATATTGCCCCATGGGGAGCAAATTTGTCAAAAATATCAAAGCATAGGGACTACAAATATCAAATAAAAGTTCGGGGACCCAATTTATCAAAATCACTAAATTGTA
Organism: Utricularia reniformis; assembly: GCA_009725065.1. NCBI lineage: Eukaryota > Viridiplantae > Streptophyta > Magnoliopsida > Lamiales > Lentibulariaceae > Utricularia > Utricularia reniformis. The sequence goes on from RWGZ01001514.1 coordinate 681,314, forward strand.
GGGCCAAACTAGCCATTTTCTCATATTTCATTTTCTAAAATATTGAAATCTAAACCCCAATCAATCCTAAATTTTAATTAAGATAATTTAATACATAAATATTATTTTTAAAATTAAATAAAATGTTAAATTGTATATTACTTACTACCCATTTAAAAAAAAATGAGCCAATACTGAAATAACCAAAAATGAAAATCGAATATCGAAATGATTTTGAAAACTCGGTATTCAATTTTTATCGAATAATGTTTAGTCCTCATGATTCTCATAATCACGAATTCTAGTGTTATTTTCTCCTAAATATGCTTATCTTTGGGAGGCTTATTTGATCCAATGCATACATGTATACGTACAAAATTGGAAGTCATTATGAATAATTAAATTGTAAAATTTAATATTATTATGAAATACTTTAAAAAAATTATAAAATTACGAATAAGATAGATAATTTGTAGTTAAAGAAAATAAAAAAAATGAGCTTAAATCTTTTAAACAAACAAACTATTTCAAGTTGGTTGAAATTGTAGAATATAGCCAAAAATACGATTGAATAATATAAATGAACGAAATATCTCTAGAAAAACCATATTTGAACATTTTTTTGATTTAATCTTCAACTTTATAAATTTAATCAATTTTATTGAGAAATTAAATACCACAAAATGGCAGCCTTGGTCCTCAAATTTTGTTGATTTTGGCAAATTTGATCTTCAAATTATTTTTTAGCGTATACAATTCTTAAATTTTAATTAATTGGCAATATTCATCCCCATAGTTTGCAAAATTTGACAAATTTAATCAACAAAGTTCATAATTAGTCCCCAAAGTTTAAAAAATGCAAAACAAATCCTCATTATTTGCGTTTGGTGGCAAAACTAGTCCACAAATTTGGGGAATTTGGCGAAATTAGTACCTAAATTATTTAACGGTCGTTAGGATTTACGTTTTTCAAAATATTGAGGACCACCGTTGTAAAATTATTTAATGATCATAATTGCAATTTTTCAAAACGTTGAGGACCTCTAACACCGTTAGGGACTTTTTTTGTCAAAACTCTGGAATTACGAGGATTAAATACGCTATTGTTTTTGTTTGATGATTAACATTGCCGAAATTGAAGAATTTGATGACTAATATTGTCAATTTTGATAAACAATATGGACAAGTTTTGTCAAATCATACAAAAGTCGGGGATCTGTTTTGACATACTAAAACTTTGGGGTTCAAAATTGCCAAATTTTCTAAACTATGGGGACTCAATTTGCCATAACTCCTAAACCATGATAATCATATCTAAGCATCGCCCATTAAATACGGTTTCAAAACATAATTCAACATAGAAAATGGGTTTGTTTGGTACCACGATTAAAAGTGTTGTGCGATGGTCCAATCGTGATTTTTTTAATACACGCAAAACATAAACTTAATTACGATGTGATAATAGTTAAAAAATTGCGATATAATCACAACTGTTAAAACCAACTGTGACTTCATCGTTATTTTGGAAAAGAATCATTTACCATTACTTCTATTATTTATAATATAATTATATTTATTATTATTATTATATATAATTGTATATTAGTATTTTTACATAAATCACGATCATAATACCACAATTTTATCAAACATACTTAAAAATTCACGATCATTATATCTCACCACACATCAACACACCGTAATTTTAAAAAACTAAACCAAACAAACCCAATAGGTAAATACACAATAAAATATTTTGATCTAATTCATAAAAATACCCAAAAACAAGTTTATGAAGAAAAAGAGTTTTGCTATTCCTTTTTGTTTAAGCTTTTCTTGATCCAGTTTACGCCGGCGGATGCTCCCTTGGCGACTTTCTTCGCCGCAACTTTACTGAACTTGAAGCTTACGATCGCCGCCGTTTTGCTTTTCTTCAGACCGACCGCCGCCATCTTCTTCGCATCAAACTTCTTCTCCGGCTGAAAATTATTTTCCATTTCAAGGAATGATTATTAGGGTTTATTATTTCTGTTAATTATATACATTTTTTCGATAATTTAATTGTCCAAATAATCACACGTTTTCTTTTTCCAGTCCAAATTCAACGGAAGAATTATATTATTCGTTGGTCAAAGTCTAAGAACCTTTCCGTGTTTTAAATCCAAGATTACAAATTACCAAAATTAATTATTTTGTGTCAAATACTATAAATATTGTACCCAATTTTTTTAAATTTTATCCTATTTACCCGAAATTGATATAATGGGTTTATTTGGTTATGCGATTAGAATAACGGTGAGATTCATTGAGATTTTCAAATACTAATTTTTTTAACGCAATCTCTTCGTTATTAAAAAATCATGATTTTATTATCGTTGCTAAAATCATATATTCAACATTGTTATGTAAAATATAACTAATTTATTCTTACTTATAACAATTATAATATAATTATGTTTATTATATATTTATAAATAAGAATATATTAATATTTTTGCATAAATAACATTAGAAATACCACAATTTTATCAAATATATTGAGTTTGTTTGGTTCAAGTTTCAACTTTTTGAAGTTGAAGTGTGATAAAATGTGGTGAAATTTAATTATGTGTGGTCATATATAATTATAATAATTTTTTAAATATATTTGATAAAATTATGATATTATAATCGTGATTTATGTAAAAATACTAATATATTCATATATAATAAATATAATTATTATAAATTATTATAAAAATTAAAGTTTTAAATTTATTTTATTATTAAATAAATTTATATAGATATTTTCATATATATTTTTAAAAATCGTTTTAACAAAATCTAATTTAATAATTACATGATATTATTGTTGAAAATATCTATGAAAATACAAAACCCCCAATTTATATGGAAAATGATATTATAAGTAATTGATTTGATATAAACTTTTAAATATGATTCACTTTCCTTACGTACTGTGTCCAAATACTCTCCTGATCCATTAAATCATGAATATCTTTATGCTATCGGAGTTGTGGGGTGTGTTTCGGGTTGATCCGTACTGGTTTAGACAAAATAACTCTCGTGGAAAATCGCATCGAACATAGACAACAAAAATAGATAGATCTATGATTCGTGCACTACCTAGCATATTGAAGTAAATATGAACCCATTTGTGGAAATATAAAACCCTTGATTTATAAGTGAATGATATCATAAGTAATTGATTTGATCTAAATCTTTACAATATGATTTATTTCTCTAATTAATTGGGCTACACCTACAATGTTGACGATCTTGAATTTCTATAATTTTCAGATCACCAATTAAACCGGTTTTAAACACTATCCGTCTACTACCGAGTCCACCAGATAGTCCCGGAGGCGCAAGACTATCTCCATTTTTGTAGAATTTTACCTCCGACAGAAATGGAATTGATGCTTAATGAAGCTGAGTGTAATCACAGAAATGGCGATTTCAAATCGATTTGGGAATTAGGTTTGTTTGGATAAAGGCAGTAGATTTTGGATAATGAAACGATCATCTTTCAACCACTCATTCCAAATCCAAAACAAATACTAGAGAATCTTCATTTCAACTACTCCCATTTCTTCGATTAAGAATCTATCTGAGTAATTCCTCTTCTCTTGTTCCAGTAAGCTATGAATTCTTTATACAGTTTATCTTTCGCTAGAGACGCTACCTCAAAAGCATTTACATTTGTTGCTTCTCATTATCATATCCCAAAGCTTAAATCTCGCGATTCAGCTTCGTTCCCCTCAAATGGATCAATTCCCACTTCATTTCCAAGGCTTTGGATTAATGGGTTTTCACGTTCTTTCGCTGCTTTTGCGGAATCAGAAGGGGAACAAGAGAATTCCAAAAGGGTAAATGAAGCTCCAGGTATGGCGCAGGCTTTCAACATTTCTCCAAGAACTGCAGCAGCTATATCTGTGATTATAGCATTCTCTGCCCTAATTTCCCCATTTTTTATGACTTCTTTGGGTCAGGGACTTCCCCTGAAAACCAAAATTTTATCATATTTTACCCTTTTGTTTGGTTTCTATATGGCTTGGAATATTGGGGCTAATGATGTTGCTAATGCAATGGGAACCTCCGTTGGTTCTGGTGCCTTGACACTCCGGCAAGCTGTTATATTTGCGGCGGTGCTGGAATTCTCCGGTGCTTTGTTAATGGGAACTCATGTTACTAGTACAATGCAGAAAGGGATTCTTCTTACAAATGTGTTTCAGGGGAAGGATACTTTGCTTTTTGCTGGTTTACTTTCTTGTTTAGCAGCTGCTGGAACTTGGTTACAGGTTTCTTTCACTCTCTTTGTTGAAATATTTGATTTTGAACTAGAAAAATTATAATTTATAATGGTTAATATAATGAGTAATTGACTTGACTGATCATTTTAATATGATTCACTTCTTTTATGAACTGTATATTTTTACGGTCCATTGAATCATAAATTTTTATATGGTATTACAACTCTATGGTGGGTTTCAGGTTAATCCATACCGGTTTAGAAAAAAAACTCTTGTAGAAAAGCTTAGGCGAAAAAAATAGATCGACCTATGATTCGAGAACTACCGAGGATATTGAAGCAAGTCTTAATCGGACCTAGGTCAGTTCGATTTGAGGGGAAGTGTTGAAATATTGATTCACATCGGCTGTGAAACTAGAAAAATTCCAGTTTATAAGGATTGATATTATGATTAATTGACTTGGTCTAGTCTTTTCAATGTGATTCACTTATCTTATGAACTTGACACTCTTCCGGCTCACTAAATCTTGAATTTCTGCATGGTATAAGGGTGGGTTTCCAGTTGGCCTAGACCGGTTTAGACAAAAAAACTCTGGTAGAAAAGTGCATTGGGTTTAGGAGACAAAAATAGATCGACATATGATTCGAGCACTACCGAGGATATTGAAGCAAGTTTGAACCGAACCAATGCCACTTCGACTCGATGGGGAGTGTTGAACTATTGTCCCACATCGGTTGTAGAACTAAAAAATTTTTAGTTTATAAGAGGTGTGATATCATGAGTAATTAACTTGACCTAATCTTTTCAATGTGATTCATTTCTCTTATAAATTGAATACTCTTCCTGACTCATTGGATTCTGAATTTCTACTCTTAACTCCGCAACTACTTCTTTTTAAACTTAAATAAAGTACATTCTTATAGAAGATGATCATTCAAGCTTCCCATTTTCTTCTTATAAGGTTGCTTCATATTTCGGATGGCCCGTATCAACAACTCATTGTATCGTCGGATCAATGGTCGGTTTCGGAATGGTCTACGGAGGTCCGGGAGCCGTTTTCTGGAGCTCCCTTGCAAAAGTAACATTATCATGGGCTATTTCTCCTCTTATAGGTGCTCTAGTTTCTTTCCTTGTATATAAATGCATTCGAAGAGTAAGTTCTTCTACATCTCTTTATCATCGTATTATTACCATAACCAGGAACTGTTTTAATCGTCATTTTACTTACAGTTCGTATACTGCGCTCCGAATCCCGGTAAAGCCGCAGCTGCAGTTGGACCAATTGCTGTGTTTTTAGGCATATCTGGAGTTTCATTTGCAGCATTCCCTCTAAGCAAGAACCTCTACATAGCTCTAATCCAAGCTATCGGGTTCGGTTCCATTGGAGCTCTCGTAATCTACCGAATTATTTGTAAAAATCTCGGTCATCTCTTGATCGAGTCATCGAAAGATAAACTAGATAAAAATCCCTCGAAAAATATAGGGTTTTTATCCGATATAGCTGGTCCAACCGGAACACAGCTCGAAATAGTTTACGGAGTATTCGGGTACATGCAAATAGTATCAGCGTGTTTTATGTCATTTGCTCATGGAGGTAATGATGTTTCGAATGCAATCGGTCCTTTAGCTGCAGCATTATCGATTCTTCAACGTGGATTAAACGAAAGCGTTATAATGATCCCGAATGATGTTTTAGCTTGGGGTGGATTCGGGATTGTTGCGGGAGTTATGATGTGGGGATATAGAGTCATTTCAACGATAGGGAAGAAGATAACGGAGTTAACTCCGACGAGGGGTTTTGCGGCTGAGTTTGCTGCTGCTTCTGTTGTACTTTGTGCTTCGAAAATGGGACTTCCGATATCGGCAACTCATACGTTAGTCGGAGCTGTAATGGGAGTGGGATTTGCTAGAGGACTTAATAGTGTGAGAGGTGAGACTGTGAAGCAAATTGTTACTTCTTGGATTGTTACTATTCCTGTTGGTGCTTTATTTGCTGTTATTTATACTTGGATTTTGACTAAGTTATTTTCATTTGTTTTGTAAAATGTAATCTTTTATATTGTACTTGTATTTTTTGTCTGAATTTTGACTTATCAATAATATAAATTGAGTTTGAATTAAAAATTGTCAATTTCTTCTAGTTTAATAGTTTTATTTATTTTATTATTTTAGTTCAGATCTAATATATTAATATATTGTACTCATATGATATGCAGTGTGGAGTGAATTAAATGTTGATACCTACGGAATAATAAGCGCAACCTATGGGTTAGAAATTATGCCTATCTTTGATTTAGGTGTGGAAATGAAGTACATTCATCACACTTTTTGCAAAACACATTTTTTACAAATAAAAGATAAATAACGTTACATTCCCCTCAATTTTATATGTTTTCGAATATCAGTTACAATTGTAAAGTAATTTTTTTAAACTAAATTACATTTAATTCAACATACTTTGGTTTGTTTGATTCTACGATTAGAATGACAATGATGCGATGATATCTTATGCATTCATCCCTAAACGATCACTATCTCATAACACTAAACCATCTAACGATCACTATCAAAATTGTGATTTATCTTAATCGTGATTTAAAAAATAATTAGTTTTTTTTAATAATTATATCATGTTTATTAGGTTATATATAGCATGATATATTTATATTTATGAGAAAATGACGCTTTTGATCTCATAGTTTTCTGTTTTGCTAATTTTGGTCTTTCTACTTTAGTAATTGTGGTAAATTAAGTCTCTAAACTTTATATGTTGCAAAATTAATCTTCATATTTTCACACATTTGGCAAAATTGACCCTTAATATTGTATATGTGTGACAATTTTGGTCCCTAAAGTTTGTAATTTGTACAAATGCAGTCATTCAACTTTGGTAATGACATATTTGGTACTTGTAATTTTATAACTTTGGCAAATTTGGTCTTTGAAGCCGTTAGTAGTCTACATACTTTGTAATTTATGGTGATTTTGGTCATTCAAATTATGTATGACTAATTTAGTTTTCAAGTTTGTAATATGTGGTGATTTTGATCTCCAGAGTAAGATTTTTCTAATTTAGCCCTCAAGTAATCAGTAATTTGAAACTTTGATTTTTTTAACAATGTTTTCATATTGTTGTAGAAATACGCATTGTTTTTGAACCGTATGACTTGTACGAGTCAAATATTAGTGGATATCTAATTTAAAATTGTTTTATTTAAAACATCACAAAATTCTGCATGTGGTGTTAATGAAGTCATAGCATAAACAAAAAATCAAAATTTGTTATGTTTTTAATACAACATTTTTAAATTAGTCACCCACCAATATTTGTATCGTACAAGTTATATCATTCCAAAACGACGTATATTTCTACAACGGTGTGAAAACATTGTTAAAAAAGACAAAAGTTTCAAATTACTGATTATTTGGGGGTTAAATTAGCAAAATCTTACTCTAGAGATCAAAATCACCACATATTCCAAATTCGAGGACTAAATTAGCCATACATAACTTGAAGGATCAAAATCATCATAAATTATAAAATTTGATAACTACTAACAGCATCAGAGACCAAATTTGCCAAAGTTATAAAAATACGAAGATCAAATATGCCATTACCAAATTCGAAGGACTACATTTGTACAAATTACAAAATTCGAGAGATCAAATTTACCACATATATACAATATTGAGGACCAATTTTAATAAAGATAAGAAAGTATGAGAACTAATTTTGCATACATAAAATTTATGAACTTAATTTGATATAATTATCAAAATAAAACGATCAAAATTGTCAAAATATGAAATTTCAATTACCAAATTTGCATCCCAATATTTATAAAAATCCATACTGTCGCAAAATGTGAGTTATACAAAAATGGAGTGACTTTGGGCGTTTGGGTTGTTTTATGGAACAGAGTTTCGCGAGCCAATGCAAGGTATTTCTCACCCTGGGTATGGCTTATCGATCGTGTTTTGAGATGATACACTCAAGAAACTTCCATGTTTTTGCCGCAATTTTCTATGCCCCTTATTGGGTAGCATTTTTGGTTTCAGGTGCGACTAGTTTTTCTGGGTTAATTTCTTCAAGTACGGCATCTCGATTACAAGCTACATTGAAGCGTAATTTTGCAGATGAAGGGTTTGTATCAAAATTGTTGAATAGAAGATGGTTATTAAGCAGCCCTGATGCTAATATTGTACAAATAATGACGCTTAATCGAGGAGACAGTGGCATTGTAAGTGAAGAAGTTTCATTTCGCAATATTGGTCAGCCTTATTTTGGTGAAGGCGCTGCGAGTAGTAAAAGCTCATCTTTCTATGTGATAAGGGATGATTTGTTGCATCCTTTATTAAATGGAAACAAGGCGAGGAAACTTGATGCTGTGCTTCCTATTTTAGAGGATAATGGAGTGACTGATGTGGTAAGCTTTTGGTACATGATTTTGCATTGCAATGATTCTTCTTTATTTAGTGAATGGTGCATTTAGTCCCCAAACTTATACGTTTTGGTAAAATTGATCTCCATAATTTGTAATCAGATATTTACTTTCCGAATTCTAATTTTTGGTTGATTTTGTCCTCAATGTTTGCAACATTTGGTAAAATCAGATCTCCAAAGTGACGAAACCTTTCCCAAAGTTTGATTTTTGCCGAGGATCTCATTTGTCAAAATCAAGGAAGTTATATCGGTCGGTACCATTCGTACCGGTCTCAACTGGTACGAAATATTTGTCCAATATATCGTTGGTATACCGGTGATATATGAAATATCAATGTACCGGTAATGACCGATATAACGGGTGGTCTACCACCGGTATGACTTCCTTGGCCAGAATTGGAAACTTTGGGGACCAATTATGTTATATACACTAAACTTTAGGAACTTGTTTTGTCAAAACTTAGAAAATATGGGGACCAGTTTTGCCATCTTCGTACTTTGGGATCAAAATTACCGCAATCATATAATTTTGGGGACCAAAATTGTCAAAACCATGAACCTATACAGACTAAATTTACGTATCATCCTTATTTATTTAGTGCTTTCCTGGTTATGCTTATTACACATTTTGTCCATAGGATAAGCTTGCTGAATTTATATCACAATTGTAATAATCCAAAATTTTCATGATCTTGTCCATTTTGGACCATTGCCTTTTTAGGTAACCTGTGGAGGTTGCCAAAGTGCGCATACTGCAGCGATCGGTATGTCGTTTTCGGGGTACTATATAAACGCAATGGTCTGGTTTTCACTGCTCTGATAAATCTATTCTATAATGCAGCTGTATCATGTGCTGAAAGGGGGATAAAGTCTCACCTTCTTCTTCGAGGTGAAGAGCCCGAAATCCTCACGGGATACAATCTTGTTTCGAAACTATACGGAAATGTAGCTTATGTTCCGAGATCCATCTATGCTAAAAGAATAGACATGCTAGCAAAGCATGCCGAGATCATTGCGGGCCGTGATGGATGTGTTGTATGGCTCTCGGATATCATCAAGAAATTCTCAAATCATCTTCTTTTCGACACCAGCATTTCGCGGGATCATCGAGTAAAATGTAAGGATGAATCAAGAAAAGTTTGTATAATAAATGAAGGTGCAGGAGATGCAGTTGCCTTGCTAGGTAATGTTTTCTAGAACTAACTCCAATAGTAATTAATACTTGTCCAATCTTTGTTTTGAAAATTTGCCCGGAGCGATAATTCCCTTTATTCGATGTTGATCGAATTAATGTAATGAGAACCGAACGTAAATGAAGAGATGAGATTTAGTGCGGAAATCCAAAACCGGGAAAAACCATGTGATCGATAAACTTCGATCATGAACTCACTATCACAAAAAGAATATCTCTCCACAATTTGTCTTCTCGATCGGTACCCTTGACCGACCTACAACATCATCTCACTTAGGTCCCGTTTGCTTCCTAGACAAATTGGTACCCATAACCGATCATCATGACCGATCGTCATCCTAACTTACTAGTCGACACCAATGTCGACCATCATCCAAGTGTAGCCTCGATCGACACCAATGTTGATTGTCATCTAATTCACCTATCCTTGATCAGTCATCGAGAACATCACCTCTTCATGTTAGATCTTCCATGTTAGATCTTCCGCTTGCTCAGTATTCTACGCCGATCATTAGTCTCTCCAAACTTACTAGTCGACACCAATGTTGACCATCATCCTGGTGTAGCCTTGATTGACACCAATGTCAATCGTCACCCCATTCACCTGATTAGTATCCTTGATCAGTCATCGAAACAAATCAAGCCAATCGACATCACCTCTTCATATTAAATCTTCTCCATATCGGTATTCTACGCCGATCTGCATTAGCCTCTCGGTACCCCTGACCAACCAAACCAAATCTTCCATACTAACCATAGATTCTCTCCCCAATCAGTCACTCCATTCCTAACAATCGTATCAATGTTTATCTCATTCTCTTACAGGCATGATACGTTTGATACAACACTTATCCCAGGACCATTTATTTGGAAAGAATGATAATGCCGTAAAAATCGTAGTAGATTCTGGTACCGGAACAACAGCGATCGGCTTAGCGCTTGGCATTTCATACATCGGGTAAAATCTTTTGCTTATTTAAAACTTATAGAGCTTCAACTCCACTATATATTTCATTATTTCTCATATTCAGGCTTCCATGGACAGTAACTGGTATAATGTTAGCTGATACACTTGAAAACTACAAAGAAAAGGAGCAAACTCTAAAATCAGAGTTTCATTCCATTTTTCCAAATCCTACAACATTGAGCTCATCATCGAATACAGAAGTACAATGGGTAGAAAGACGAATACCCCGAAAGTAACATAATATTCGATTATATGTGTTTCGTGTATCGTAATGAAGAAAGAATGTTGTTGTTGTAGGTTTGGAAATGTGATGAAAGATGAGATTCGAGAATGTCGAAAAATAGCCATGGAAACGGGTGTTCTTGTCGATCCGATCTATAGTTTGGCGGCTTGGGATCATGCAAGTCGAGTTTGTTTAAGCGGGGATGATGCTAGTAAAGTGGTGATGGTTCATACGGGAGGGACAATGGGGATTTTTGGGGTTGCTCAGAGGTATAAATCTTACTTCAAATGCATGTAAGTGGACCAAAGCAAATGCTGTTAAGAATGTAAGAGGGTGCAATGCAAAATTGCAATATTGTAAGGGAGAGTTATTGAAATATGAATAATGTCTTATAAGAATTTGGATTGGTTTATAAGGAGGATTGTGAATTATAGTAAATGATTTGTTTAAATATTTTATTGTATGATTTATTCATTCTTATATGTTATATCTAAGCAAATTCCTCACATGGTATCAAAGCGGATTTGGAAAATTCCGAGTGACCCTGTTGGGGTTAGTCTGGCTTATGAAATTGATTAATTGGTAATTCACCGATTTGAATTGTTAGTCTAATTTATCAGGTAATTAGACTTTGAAGAGATATGTTGAAATGTGAATAATGTTCCATATTGAAACATTTGGAAAGAAATTTGGATTGATTTATAAGAAGAATCGTTGTATACTAAATAATTTTTTCAAGTATTTTACGGTATAATATGTTATATTCGAGTATACTCTTCACATAAAATTGACTCGATTACATAAATTTAATATGATATTAGAGTGGGTCTGGAAAATCTTAAGTGACATTGCCGGGATTATTCAGTATTAATGAAATTGATCAATTGATAATGCACATATTTAAATTATTAAGTCAATTTTGTCGAAGTGAAATATGAATAATGTTTCACATTGAAAGTAAAAATAAATTTAGATTGGTTTATAAGATGATTGTGGACTATAATAAATGATTTATATAAGAGCATACTCTCATATGAAATTGACTAGACTCTAGAAACTTAAGATATATTATCAAGAAACGTGAGGAATGCATCCACTAGCGTGATGACGCTTCTCATGAAAAAGATGAAACTTTACCTAAATTGGAGAGAGTTTGTGGGGAGTTGAGTGTTGAAGTTAAATTGAAAGAAGATGCTCTAAAGCATATAGGCGACATTGCATGACACTTAAGATGTGTAATGTATAAATTTTGAGAGTTTCTTTTTTTAGAATGAGAATGAAAATGAATTTAAGAAAGAAAATACAAAATGATATAATGTTCTGTGTTGTTTTTTATTTAATAAATAAAATGAAACATAGATATTGTATAAAAAACTTTTATGTTTCTTAAAAATAAAAAATGATAATTATTTTATTAAAATATTATATTATATATTAGTTTTTAAAATTATTTTTCATTAATTATTTTACTCTTGCTTTATTTTTTATTATATATTTAATTTAATCATTTATTAATATGATTTTATCATATATGTTAGAAGAATATCTAAACACAAAAATTTAATAATATATTTATATTTTAATAATTCAAAATGAAAATGAGATTTCAAAAATAATCAAATTACTCTTTCTTGTTTTTAGGCAAAAAAACAAAAGGTAATTTTTTTTAGTAAAATGAGAATGAAAATAATGTTATATTATGTAAATATATTATTTTTACTTTTAGTAAAATAGAAAGAGTTTTAAAAACTCATGCAGAATACACCTTAAAGAAGAATGAAATAATTTTAGTATTGGTATCAAACTATTCATGAATTGAAATATGTATTAGATTTTGTAAATTATTTGATATTTAATATATCGGTATTTATTACTTGTAACTGATATAAGTATTCTTCGAAAAATGTTGTACAAACAATATATCGTTATATACGAAAACATTGATAAATATCAATTTTTTATTTCTGGATTAATTAAGGTTATATATCGAGTATATGAAATAAAATATATAAAAAATCTGTGGTAATTTTGTTCATAAAGAGTAAATTAAGATAAATTACTTTATAATCTTTTTATAAACCAAAATCATTCTAAATAATTTTTAAAATGGTCCGTGGCAATATTGGCATTTTGCAATAGTCTGGGGGCATTTAGTAAATTGAATGTTTCATTTTCCCTTATTTTAATGTTTTGATTCTTTTGAACGGCTAGTCAGCGTTGTCTATAAGCAGTTTTTCATTTTCTCTCCTGATAGCGATCGCTTAGCGTGTTTTGCCAGATCTTTGACATCGGTGCGTAATTTTTCGAGATCGGTCTTCTTGTTCTTGGATCTGATAGCATCTGGATTTTGTAGTGGCTAATAATCTGTTTACGATTTTGATCGTTTTAATCTGTGTTGAGGATTTCTTGTTAGATTTTTTTTTGCATTTTGGAACTCGAATCTTGAGGCATGTGTAATTAATGTTTTTATCAACGTGCAATACGTTTAGTTTGGATTTTGCTATGGTTTCTCTTTGGTAGCGTGAATTATTGTTACGTTTCTTTGGTGGATTTTTAATGACAAAAAATGGCCTGTATATCTCGGTCTATAGGTGTTCTGAATGATTTCATAAAAAAATGTTTAGGATGTGGTTTTGTAGGTTATTGATCGATGCTCCCCGATCCTGATTAATAAGAAAGTTTTGAATTGGATTCAAAAATCTGGGTCTTAATGGTTTGACTTGTAGTACTTTTTGGCAGTTGATTATGTACGAATACCATTTCTCTGATTTTGATGTTGTTTTGTGCTGTTTTTTCTATCGTTGCATGTGTATACCTTAATAATGCTTAATGTCATTATTGTTAAAATACTGTGAGAGCCAATTTTAATACGATGTTATGCTTGGATCTCTTTCAGAAAACGGGAGATGGGTCTTACATTCACAAAGCTCTTCAGCCGGCTTTTTGCCAAGAGGGAAATGCGTATTTTAATGGTTGGTCTTGATGCTGCTGGTAAAACAACCATATTGTACAAGCTGAAGCTTGGAGAGATAGTCACCACTATTCCTACCATCGGTATATCTTGTCGCTCTCGAATTTTCACAGTTCGTTGCCTTATTTTTCTGCTTCTCATTGTTCTTGATTTGTGCTATTGTTCTTTTTCTGCTTCTCATTGTTATTTATTTGTTTTATTGTTCTTGGCTGATTATTTTTTTGCAGGTTTCAATGTTGAGACTGTTGAGTACAAGAACATAAGCTTCACAGTCTGGGATGTTGGTGGTCAAGACAAGGTAGGGCATGCTAGTTCATAGATGCTGATTATTTGCATTTTTTTTTGGTTTATGTTAATAGAATTCTACATGCAGGTTTCTTTTATTTGTTCATTTTTAACCTATTTTTCTTTCATCTGTTAGCTTTTTTATGCTTGTTACAGATCCGTCCATTGTGGAGGCACTACTTTCAAAACACACAGGGCCTCATATTTGTTGTTGATAGCAATGACAGGGACCGTGTTGTGGAGGCTAGGGATGAACTTCATAGGATGCTGAATGAGGTGAATGTTTTTTATTATTATTTGAGAAAATTATGATGGTGCCCCCGATGTTTAAAATAGTGTAAAGGCGATGATCTCTCTAAAGTTTGTAAATGCATGTAAAGTCTCTGAAGTTTCAAAACCGTTTAAGAATGATCATCGAGTGAATAGTAGTAGTTTTTGTCTTATTTCGTATGAGTGGTTTTGACAATTTATGTGTTCATTTTTAATTTTAAAAGTTTGGTGATATACTCATTACATTTTTTCAAGGTTAATGTGTCAAATACAAACTATGGATGCATTTAAAATATTAATGTGAGTTCAGGTTAAATATAAACAGTTTTGGAACTTTGGGGACTAATAACGCTATTCTTAAACTTTGATGACATGTTGTTTACAACTTTCAAAAGTTGGGGGTTAACAATTCGCATTTTACCAACTTTGGGAATTAAGCATGCAATTTACAAACTTTAGATGCATTGGTTTTACACTATTTTAAAGTTCGAGAGCTACAGATAAACACCATTCATTATTATTTACATACTCTTGTTTCAAAATAATAATACTTGATCATTATTATTTTGAATGATAAGACCTGTTTTAAGTGCATTTTTTGTCATTATTTCATCGTTTTGCATGTTGTTCCTTTCATTTCATTCGGATCCTGAATAAATTACGGGTTGTTTAAGCTGATTTTGATTCCATATTTCATTTGAGTGAAATGCAGTATTAACCACGTGATGACCAAACTCTATATTCTTGTGCTAATTAACATGACACTTTCTTTAAGCTGATTTTGATTCCATATTTCTCTTCATTTGACTAATATTTTCAGGATGAACTGAGAGATGCAGTTTTACTTGTATTTGCTAATAAGCAAGATCTTCCCAACGCAATGAATGCTGCGGAGATAACCGACAAACTCGGCTTGCACTCACTCAGACAACGCCATTGGTGAACCTCCTAATCCACAAACACATTTTAGCCTCAAAACTCATGTTCTTTCCCTTTCCTCTGTATAATCTCTTATTTCCTCGTCTTCGTTTTATTCAGGTATATACAGAGCACCTGCGCCACGTCCGGGGAAGGACTTTACGAGGGACTGGATTGGCTCTCTAATAACATTGTCAACAAGGTAAGCTCTCCTCTCCGGTCACTCAATACACTTAATTTGTGCATCATATCGTTCTTTGCATCATTACAGGCATAAATGCTTAAGGGCTAGTTATATCTACTGAATGGATATGTCCTTTTTATTACAAGTTCATGCGAAACCGAGGCTTGTTTCTTTTATTCCGGATCATTTTATTTCGTCTTAAACATCTCGTTTGGTTTCCATACATTTTGATTCCACAGCATTATGCTCAGATTCTTATGACTAAATATTGGCCATTTTTTACTTAGCCGATACTAATATTCTCACGGTTTTACTTTTTCTAATCATAAAACTTCTTATTGAGTCGTCTTGAGAATTTTCTTACAACTCGACTATAAGTTTTGTATCATATATAAGTAGTCCATTCTCACCTATACACCATGGTAATATATTCTCTTGAACCAATTTGTAGGGAATATAATGTTTATAAAATTGGTTCCAGCTGGTCTACCGAATTAGCCCGGTTCATCGTTATACTAAATTTTTATCTAAATAATAATAAATTGTATGTAGTTGATAATCAAATTAAATGTGATTAATAAGATGAAAATAATATTAGCTTAGAATAATTACAAAAAACAAGTTACACGGTATCTATAAGTAAAAGATCATGACTTCATTACAAATATTAATTTATATAAATATTATAATATTATAATATTATTGATGTGTGAGGTAGTTTGGCTTGGTTTATTAGAAATTTTGAGGTTACATGTTGATTTGTTAGAAATTTGAACTCTCTTTCGACAATTGACTCGCAAGTTACCACGCCGGTAGGATTGCCGATGCTATTGTGCATGTAATCACAGAAAGCAACAACAAAGGTCGAAAAAAGGGACGAACAAGAACACACGCATGCGTCTTGTTTTTTCGACAACATCCGAATGAGCAAACATATCAATGCTAACCATTCTCTTGCTTCGAGTCAAGAAACAAACCCGCTAGTAGGGAAATTTGAGTTTGAACTCGAATCTTGTTCAGTTCAACTAAAGAGATTCGTGATCCCATAAAAGTTGCATAACATGTATTAAAATATTTGAAAAATTAATTATGATTCACCTATAATATTATATTTATCCAATTTATTACTTTATCGGTTTATATCAACAAGTTGTGTACCAAAAACATCGTTGCTTGTGAAAATTATTGGATATAAATTATCGAGAAACGACGATAGTGTCTCCAATGTTTAAAATAATTTAAATGTGATCTCCTCAAAGTTTTGAAATTATGAAACACATGATGTTTGAAAAATGATTATCGAGTGAATAATGACAGTTTTGTTCTTTTTGATAATTTATGTGTTATTTTGTAAGATTTAAAAATTTGTAAACATAATCATTATATATTTTTAAAGTTAATGGATCAAAGACAAACTATAAATACATTTTAAGATATTAACGAGTATTAATGTCAACTACAAACGAATTTGGAACTTCGGGATGAATCATGTAATTCTAACTTTGAGGACATAATATTGATATTGGAAGACCCAACTGATTCTTCTAATGTATAATTTCCGGGTCCAATGGAATTCAGAGGTATAGTAAGAAGTCCATAATATTTCAATTGTTAATACGATACATACGTATTACACTCTTTATCGTGAAATATCGACTACTTGTTGAACCCTATGAATTGTATGGGATGATCAACAATACGCATTATATCAATTTTGAAAATTTTAGATGTAATTTGTAAATTTTTTTGGTACCGCTTTAAAGTTGGGGCTATTAAAAATTACCAGTATAATTTATTAGATAAATTATTTCAATGGATTATATCTTGTCTATTCCCATCTATCTCATTTTACTTAATGGGCCAGATATTTTATTTGGGCTTTAAAATTATATATTTGTAGTATGTATTATGATTTGGACCACTTTTATTGTAGCCCAATAGAAGTAATTGTATTAAATGATTTCATACGTTCCTGAGTACAAAGACTTTCTCTAGAGGCAGTCTTTCCGTGTTAAAAGGGATGTACGTTTCTGGACAAACCGCCGGTAATACTAGTGAAAATTCCGATGAACTCCGGTCGGTATCGCCGTCGCTGTTCATCCTTGGCCTTACTTCTCAGGTACATTTCGTGAGCAGACAAGCGCGAGGTTTTATCCTGCCTAATTTTCTTCGAATTTCTATAGATTTGAGGTGTTTTCTGATCAGCCGCGGTCGGCGAGGCTACCTTGCCGGAACTGGTAATCGACGGGAGTCTCTTGCTTAGGAAAACAAACGCGTCACGTCCTTCGCTGTTGGATCTTCCGATGAAATTCCTGATGCGCATAATCTTTGAAAATCCGGTGGAATTGCTCTTGTTGCAGATTTGATGAGAAACTTCCACCGCCTTTCGAGTAGACAAATCGCAGTACGGTCCGACGGCTTCGTCCTTTTCCGGCGAAATCGAAGTCTTCTCATTCCACATTTCCACGAAATGTTTCTTCACAGGAGGCCTAATCGGCAGATTCTCAACCGAATCCATGAAATCCTGCTCGGAAAACGGAAATATAGCTCTGATTTTACCGTCGGAGAACACGTCCTCCGCCGCAATTAACTGCGATTCCGACCCCTGGCACATAAAAGAGAATTCACTCTCCTCCTTCGATTCTTCTTGTCTCCGGCCACAATCCTCCATTATCTTTAATTGCTCACCGAAATCACGGCTAATCTCGATTTCTGAGTTCCGATCATCTCCCCTAGTCGCCTGCATCTCCGTAGTCGCCTGCTGAATAACGAATGGCTGCGCATATTTATATAGTGGGTTAGGTTAGTTGGGAGGCAACGGGCGTAAAGTTAACAACGTTAAATAAAGTACACGCTGTCCCCCATGTAATATAAATTAAATGTAATAATTATACATATTCTCAAATGATTTATAAATATTATTAATTCAATATTTTACTACAAAGACATGCAAATTTGATCTCTATATCTTGATTATTTTATAATTTTAATCTCTAAAATTTTATAATTATGATAATTGTAATTTCTAGAGTATCAAAATAACACAATTGATCCTTATAAATTTTGTTAAAATCAATTTTCAAAGTGTATTTTGCTTAACATAATTGGTCATAAATTTAATTTTGACAATTTAAATACTCGATTAAAATCAAATTTCGGATTAATTTTGTTATTTTGAGAAATTGATGTCAAATGTTATAAATTTGGAATATAAAATTTAACAAAAACTTAATGTTTGAGAAATTAATATGTCATTACAACTTATTAGGGTTAAATTTGCAAAAACTATGAATTTTTTAGAGTAAATACGCCCAAACTTACATGTAGAAGCTTGTCCTTTCAATTTTGTTAGGCTTTCTATGAATTTTCCATACGGGCATCTCCACCCTATCCCATGTCATGTCAGCGTTCATGATTACGTGGACGTTGACACTTTTCCACGGAGATACCTTCCGCGGACAAGGGCTTGGACGTCCATTGTCGGCGGAAATCAGGTTTTTATTATTTTTTACTTTATTTAAAATAATTTAATAAATAAATATATTAATATAAATATTATAATTTATTTTGATAATATAAATATGTAATTTTAGGTAAAAGTATATCATTTCGAAATCGAAATATTAAAAATGAGTACGAATCAACGAAAATAAATATAATCGAAAAATTGAAATATAATATATACAACGATATATATTTTTAAAAATAATGTTTAATCATCGAGATCATCGAAATTTAAAATATTAAAATTAAAACGTAATATTTATTGATAAATTGNAGTATCAAAATAACACAATTGATCCTTATAAATTTTGTTAAAATCAATTTTCAAAGTGTATTTTGCTTAACATAATTGGTCATAAATTTAATGTTGACAATTTAAATACTCGATTAAAATCAAATTTCGGATTAATTTTGTTATTTTGAGAAATTGATGTCAAATGTTATAAATTTGGAATATAAAATTTAACAAAAACTTAATGTTTGAGAAATTAATATGTCATTACAACTTATTAGGGTTAAATTTGCAAAAACTATGAATTTTTTAGAGTAAATACGCCCAAACTTACATGTAGAAGCTTGTCCTTTCAATTTTGTTAGGCTTTCTATGAATTTTCCATACGGGCATCTCCACCCTATCCCATGTCATGTCAGCGTTCATGATTACGTGGACGTTGACACTTTTCCACGGAGATACCTTCCGCGGACAAGGGCTTGGACGTCCATTGTCGGCGGAAATCAGGTTTTTATTATTTTTTACTTTATTTAAAATAATTTAATAAATAAATATATTAATATAAATATTATAATTTATTTTGATAATATAAATATGTAATTTTAGGTAAAAGTATATCATTTCGAAATCGAAATATTAAAAATGAGTACGAATCAACGAAAATAAATATAATCGAAAAATTGAAATATAATATATACAACGATATATATTTTTAAAAATAATGTTTAATCATCGAGATCATCGAAATTTAAAATATTAAAATTAAAACGTAATATTTATTGATAAATTGAATAGTAAATAAATAAAATCGATGAGATAGAAAGATAAAATGAAACTATAAGAGAAAATATGATGTGGATGAAAGAGAAATAAACAATCATGTGGATGAGTGAGAAGTTTTAGAAGTAGAAAGAGAATATGATGTGGATGTAAGAGAATGATGATTTGTAAAGAGATTTATACGGCGGAAATAGTTTTGGGCGCGGACAATGTTACAGATAACCTTATAAATAAATCAATATAAAACAAAGTGATATAAATAAATCAATAATATATATAGGATATATTATAATTTTATCAAAATAATGGCAATATAGCCATATTTATTTTAAATAATTTTCTAAATTTTCATCATAATTATCTGGATCATGTCACTGCATTGGTTAATTTTGAAAATTTGATCCACCATTAATGGATTATTACAATTCACGCCAATTATCTTATCGTGATTTATAAAAATGATCCGAGTATTAAAATTAGAATAAAAAAATATCAAATACTTTTGATTGATGAAGCCTTGATGCAAAATTGTATATTTATATTATGTATTAATTTATTTAATAAACAAAATAGTTGTGATAAAACCAATGTTTTCATACCGATCCAGAATTACATACCGGTCCGGATCGGTATGAGCGGTACGATCGATATATCGGCCGGTACCAAATTTTATTTTATTTTATATTTAAAAAAATAATATTTAATTAGTTTTTAGGATCAGATCCGAAAAAACCCGGAAATCGACCCTAATACCCGGTACCGGACGATACGAAAAAAATATCGATACCAAGCGAAATTTGACTTACTGAATGATATACCATCTGGTATGAAAACACTCGATAAATCATCTTTAGTTGAAGGGAATTTGTTTGCCCGCCAAATTGGTTTATTTTTAAATTTTAAAGATTTAACTTTTAGAGTTCACACTCGGACTTTTATGTTATTTACGATTATCGCCCTGCCTTTTATTCTCTCTTTTGATTTTGAATACATTAAGCGGTTGAGGAGATAGGATATTTAGATGACTTGATGCTTTATATTTCTTTTAAATATTATATATATTTTGGCGGCATTTTTCTTGTTAGGCATGCACTTAATAATAATGGAAAATAATTATTTTTAGATTTCATTTTTTTTCTAAAATCAATATTAGTATTTCAATTCAAATAAATTCAAATTAATTATTTCAAATTTGATATAAATTGTTCAATATTTGTATAAATTTAGCATTCAATGAGTCGAAATATAACACAATTTATAAGAGAAGTTAATTGGGTACATCGGCCAATATCATATTTGATTTTTTAATATATTAAAGAATGTTAAAAAATATTATTTAATCATTTTTTTAGAGTTGGACACAAAAACCTTGGGGAGAAGCAAATTTGGTTTCCATGATTTCATGATTTTGATAATTTTGGATCTTAAAGTTTTATGAATATAACAATTTTGTTCCCAAAGTATGAAGATAGCAAAATCGATCTCCATCTTTTGTAAGTTTGGTATGCATAATATAATTAGTTTCCAAAGTTTTTAATTTTGTCAAATGAGATTTCGGTCAAAATGAAATTTCAAATATCAATTTTGCCACTTTCGAGATCTTGTTTGGAAATGTTGCAAACTTAGTAGATCAAATTTGCTAAAACTTCAAAGTTGAGGGGTACTATTAAAAATTTAGAGATTAAATTTGCGATAATTTTAAAAATTTGGGGATCAAAAACGTATTTTTCTAAAAATATAGTACTAAACAACTATGATGTTTGGATCCATCGAAGCGTATTCGCCGAAACTTGGAAGCAGAATCGTTGAAGCAGAAACTTTAGTAGAATCGGATTTTCGAAACGATCTTAACCCACTATTCTATAAATTTATTTATATTTTTTTAACAGAAATTTTATTTTATAAAAATCATTTTAGATCAACCAAAAGTTAATCTCAACTCAAAGTACAACTTTTATAGCAAGCAAGTTACGTTTAGAATTGCTTCACAATGGACTTGGATCCATTTTGCTATTTGAAGTCTAACGATCTTTCTCTTATTTTTGAAGTGCTGAAAAGTATAAAATTGAATCCCTGATATACACTTAAAATTAGTTATTCCCAAATTCTATAAATTTAATTATATAAACTAAAATAATAATCATTATTTAAAATTTGAAAATTGAAATGATACACTTGAACATCTAATCTATTTTATGTTAATCAATAATTATTATCTATTGACAACCAACAAACATTTAAAATGATTAGATTTGAGTTTTAATAAAAATGAAGAAAAAAGAATTAAATACCTCGAATATAAAATAAAAATTTAATATTTTATAATAAAATGCTTCTTGCTTCACAGATTCGATACGATTCAACACATTTCCGAAACGAGTGCATCAATAGCTACACAATACTAAAAAAATATCTAGGCTGTTACTTAATGGGATTGTAGAAAAAAACACTGGTTCTCATTTTACACAAAAGCAACATATAAATACCCGAAATTCAGACAAGTTTGTTTTCAACGAAAGCTTCTACAGAAGGTATTCGGCCAATAAAATCAGACAAAATCTCAAGAGGGTCTCTTCCTCCGCGACTAAGTACCTATCAAAACAAATGAGTACTATATTTACCAAAATTAAAAATTAAATTTGTCAAATCATATAAAATTTAGGGTCATTATGGATTGAAAATTAAGTAAAAAATACCTTATTCCTAAATTCAATGCCTGTATTCTGATTAAATATGTCACCAGCAAATTTGGATGAGAATAAATCAGCAGCAAATACCTGTTTTATGAATCATTATGTATGTAAGAAGATTTTTGAACTAGAATTCGAAGAGCACATCGAAGAATTACCTCGCTCCATAACCGGCTATAGCAAGTTGCTTCGTAGCCGATTGCTGTTTTCGGGAAACAAGAAGCCGGGTTTGTTCCTTCTAACATTGGCATTCCTAACATAATCTGCAAGAAAAAACCATGGAGTATGTAAAAGAGAGAAAATGATGCATTCAGTTCTCAAACTTTTGCTTTTGATTATCCAAATTTGCTGCATTTGGCAAATCAAACCCTCAAATTACAAAATCGATCATCAAAATTTGATTTTGACCAAGGATTTAATTTATGAAAATTAAAAACTTTGGGGATCAGTTATGCTATACACACTAAACTCTGGAAACTGGTTTTACCAAAACTTAGAAAGTATGGGGACTGATTTTCTTCATACTTTGAGGATGAAAAAATTGTTACGATCATAAAACTTTGGAGACCAAAATTGCAAAAAACCATGAAACTTTAGAGACTAAATTTGCGTTTCGCCCTATCTATATTAGATAGTTGATCGAAGGAGATACCGAAGAATGAAGATGATTGAGCAATGCAACCATGTCCAAGTTCTCTTTGGAGTGAATTATTTGATCAAAAAGACCTGCAAAACCGAAGAAAAACGTCTCGTTACGTAATGAAAAACTATGAATTTGGTAAACTTTGAGGACTTACAATACAAAACTTCTTGTTTGATTTTGAGTGAAGTGAATGAGAATCTCCATCTCTTGAGTGATTTACATACATCTTCTTCAAGAGGCTTCGTAATATCCTGTAACTCGAATATCAAACTAGCGATTTACATCGTAAATAAACGAGTCGTTTCATCGAAATACCCGATGAAAGCCGGAGATCAATCCGAGAGCTTCACTTTCGTAGCACCTAAGAAGGTGTTAATGGTAAGCAAAATCTTACAAATCACACTATAACTATATGTTCTTACCAGTTCTCTAGTAAAAGGGAGGGAATCTCGACAAAGTCGGGATCCAAACGTAAGCCAGAAAATCGAGAAAACGTGGATCGATTGCATATATGATGGATCTAATGGTTCATCACAAAAGGGATTATAGAAATGTTTGTATAGAAACTTTAAAGCAAGAAATGGAACCATACCACATGACCGAATTCGTGGAACAAATTAACGACTTCCGAAAACCGTAAAAGACGGGATTCCTCATCGACTTCCTTTTGCAACTGAGCAATTAGTACAGCCACAGGAACCTAGAAAAAACAACATAACATTAACAAAGATTAATTGACACAACAAATGCATCATAAATGAGCAAATCACCTGCTTAACATTGTTAATGCATGTACCGTTTTGAAGAGCCACGACGCATGTGTGACCGTATTTTCCTTCCCTATTCGAAAATACGAGAATTTTTACTTGGTGTATGAGGTGATACTCTTGACTAGATTCAAAAAACCCCGGTTTAAACCAGTTTTCGGTGATCCGAGAAATTTGATGTTCATTACGGTTTGAAAAAAGGTTTTAAACTGAACCAAAAGCTCTCAGGTTCGATCTATAAACCAGTTAAGATAGAAAGAACAAACAAATGAACCTGGCATATATATCAAGATAAAAGTAGCCGATTTGATCGCCTGAACGCAAGTCTAGTACCGAAAAGAGTTGCACATCATGATGCCAAAGTTCTGCTTCCTTCACTTCCTCGAAGCTTAATCCTTCATACATTAAAATACATCTTTCTTACTCAACGAAAATGCGTAAATACGGATTTACGGTTACATCGGGAGAGTATTATTTACCAAAAAGATCTTGAGTAATCTTGAACATCCCCGATAAAACTAGATTTATCGGGAAGTATTGTTTGATAGCTCCGAAATCGACATCAAATCGATGATCTTTAATTTTCTTGACATAAAATGGCAAGTCTTCAACCCCAAATGGAGAATCACCCTCTTCGTTTCTCTTCAGTAGCAAACGAAGTTTCAAAAAATGCATGATAAGAAGAAAAATAAAGAGTTAAAGTCATCAACATCCAAACCTTTAATTCCTTCAACAGAGAAAGTTCTTTAAACGCTATAGCATTTAAGTTAACAGATATATTCTCCAAAAACTCGACAACCTGAGAGACGTATCGTTTTTGATAAGTCGTTGATATGCAAATGAAATATTCATTGATAGTTTCTAAAGGCTGTTTGAGAAGAGATTTATAACTACAATTCCATAGAAAATCATGTAAGAAATTAGTGTTGTAAGCCAGTTAAAACCTTGGCTGATGAGCCAGCCATTCGATTTTTGACCGCATAATCTGCATAACTTGCGAAACCGAGCAATCTGGCAAGTTTGTGACGTTGTTGAACCTGAAAATAAAAGAAGAGAAATTAAACCGAAAGAAATTATATGGACAACGATAGTCATCGAGAATAAAAAATACCAGAGTTTCTAATACAGAAAGATTTGCTTCACATCTTCTTCCGTAATTTAGAGCAACAAATTTTCTGGTGAATCCCACCTATGTAATGATACAAATTTGATTTACTCAATTTGCAAGACGACCCTAGAGTCGTACAATATACATATAACGCCATTTGAAACGAAAACGAAGGAGAAAAGTTGCAAAATTTTACCTTGCAGAGCTCTAGGATAGGAGAAACATGATGGCTTTTTAAGAGAATTTTGAACTTTCTATCCCCTGATCTGTCCAAACTCTGAAACTCATAGATACGTTATTGTTCTACGGTATTTAATTTTTAAGAACTGAATTAAGATCACTAGAATGATAAAGTTAAAAGGGGGGATATGCTAGAGAAGAATGGATCTCTAACCTTGAGAAACTCCATAGGCAAACCTGCTAAGTCTTCTGAATCAAAATAAAGAAACGAAGTATCGTCAGTCATGTTTTGAATATATCTCAAGCTTAACTCATCGATTTTGGCCTTTAGACGTTCGAATTCTTCCCTTTTAGTTGAGCTAAGATCCAATCCATTCCGGACAAAATCGTTAACCTGTCACTAAACATTATGACAAATGACAAAACAAGCAAGAAGCCACATCAATTTAGTATATTTTCAAAAGATCTTACCAAATTCTGTGCAAAATCCTTAGCTTCAGAGCTCAATTGACCTTCTTGTCTTGTGAAAGATTTAATAACTCGATAAACATCTTCACGTTTACTGCATGATTCATATAACGATAGAGTAAAAAATTATCACTTCTTTTTACAGAATCATAGTTCATCGAGGGGGATAAAAAGGTCCTAAACTACAACCTGCACTCAGAAATATGAGCATCAATTCTTTGCTCAGCTTCAATACTTGCTTTACAAATATCCTCGGAAACAGATACCAGTTTTGGAAATGCACAAGATTGTATCAGAGGAAACTGTTTTGCTTCTAATTCGGCTAGCAATTGTACCGAATTGGCATAAGTTACCTATACATAAGAGAAGATATGTCATTATGCATCATATGGAACTTGGATATGGCCAAAGAGTGCAGGAAAATTCAACAAAAGACATGGGAACATTGCTTTCCTCGCGTTCTTTTATCAGCATTTACAAACATAAATTGAACATTTTGATACTGGTGCAAATCGTACTAGCACTATTGCACCGTATCTCATCAGAACTCCGAAGATAAACGTGCTTGGGTGAGCATACTACTAGGATGAGTGACCCCTAGGGAAGTTTTATTGTTGCATTTCGTTTTGTTATTTGAGGCGACGACTTTCGACTCAATTTCCCATATTAAACTAACCGAATGTCCATCTTATTTTATCCCTTTTGCACCATTTCATTTGTTTATTTCGAAAAGAACTTCGAAATGATATGGTTTGTGTCCACAACTCATACTTGTATAACAAGTTATTGTCGAGAAAGCATGACGGTGCAAGGAAAAGCAAAAGTAATTCATAAATTGAACATTTTAATACTGTTGCAAATCGTACTAGCACTAATGTACTGAATTCAAAAGTATTAAATACCTTGCTGAGAGGAACTGAAGCAACTTTATCATGAACTTCCTTTGATTTTGCAACAATCTGATCCGCTAACCTCAATATTTCAGAAGCCGTCAGGTTTATTTGGACATTTGTTCCTAGAAGTCCTGAAAGTTAGAAATTTTAAAACATCACTAGAAATAACGGCAAGTGTCCCGACACTCAATCACACTGGCACGGACAGTAAAAGTTAGGGCATTTGTTCATGACGCTGATGAAACTGGCACTGACAGTAAAAAACCACTCGATCACAGTGAAAATACTGAGCCAAATATTATAGCCGCCGGGAAGTTAATAAGAAACAAAATGGGCACCTGGGTCACATTCAAAATCATAAACATGGCAACCCCGTAAAGATAGAGTGTTTTCGTTGCCTACTTTACATACCCTTTTTCTTGCGTTTCTTGAAATGGGTATTGAGTGCAACAATGGCAAAGTTGACTGCTACGGCAAGCAAAGCAGCCGCCCCTGTCAAGGCTACTAATTTTCTTCCTCCGCTTCTTGTTGATTCCTTTTCCATTCAACACTTGGCCGTTCTTTTGTCGTCTGAGTTTTTGTATCTAGTCTTGACTGCCGTCTGGAGGGAAATAAGGAATTGGTTTTTATTTTCACCATTATTACAACTTACAAGCCCTTGTCCACAAAGATCTTTTTTTAGTTTATTGGTCACAAAGATTCAATTTTTTGTAACGGGACCAGCCCACAGGCCCGAGAGGATTCTTTGAGATAAAAAACTGAAAAGAAAAAAGCAATATGAAATAATTGGAGCCAATGGCATAATTAGCTCCCATATATTTACTAGCTTTGTAAATTATATATTATGAAATTTACGAAATTATAAGAATAACACCTAAATTTATCAATTTCATTTGTTTTTTATCTTTAATATTCTAGCACCCTATTTTTCGTAAGTTAAAAACCGTTTAAAAACTCATTACAAAATACACAAATAAGATTCGTTTGAAGAATTATATAAATATTGATCTTGGATGTTCGAGATTATGCATAATATATTAAATATTAACGAGTTCATTAAAATACTAATGATAAACGGTATTAAAAACTTGAGATATTTTATTTACATTAAATTGAAATTGAAGAATTAAATTGCATATTTTTTCTCAAAAATTATCATATTTGTAATTTCTTAATGGAATTTGACAACCCTGAATAATTCACGCGCAAAGCCCCACACGTGTCAAGTTTCATCAAAATCTCACGCACTTCGTCTCAATTTCCCCTCGCCCAGGAGAGAATTCCTTTTCTTTTCACATTGCTTAGAAGATTCATTTTTCCCATATCGTTCTCCTCTTTCCTGAGCAAATCCTAATTCAAGGTCTCAATATCTCTCGCAATCGGGTGTTATAGGGTACGAAATTGAGGAAATTATCTTTTTTTGGAATCCCTTATTTTTGTTGTTTAGGATTATACAAATTGGGGGTAGTCAGTACTAAGGTTAATATATTCTTTCTTGATACTCGATTTTCTAGTGTTTTGCCTAGGGAATTCTTTGATTCTTTTGTAAATAAGGAAAGGGAAAGGATCGCCTTGGTTATGATTCTCAGTAGTTTTAAAAGTAAAAAAAACAAATCTTTATCCAGTTTGTTTGATCGCAAGAAAAACTCTGTGAAGTTTTTGGTGCTATGTTTTAGTTTGTCATTGAAAATTGAGAGTTTTCTTGTTTGAATCTCTTTTCAAAGCAAAAAAGAGTTAGATTCGGTTGTTTTTTTCAGAAGTCTTGATTTTCTTCAATGGGTTCATTAGAATAAAAAGTTTAAGGGAAAATATAAGTCTCTAGAATTTGCTGAGAGATATTGAGATGGCCTTGAACTACTCACGTCCTCATTTATTTTCTGATCATATTTCTGATGATAAACTAATATCGCCTTTCGGAATCATGAATGGATATCGTGTCGAAGGTATTTGCCATGGAAGTCTAGAACCAGATCAAGAGAAAAATTATGCATGTTTCACTACAGAGTCAGACTCTAAGGACATTGTTGATTTGCTGCCCTCTGATCCTTTCGGTATGGATATTCAGACTACTTTTACCGCAATTACAGGATGGCTCGAAGATTTGGAGGTTCATTGTGATGGATACATGACTAGCAACACTTGCAATGCTGCTCAAAATCGGTGCAGATGGGATTTTTTTTGGGATCATGGTTTGAGTTTTGCATCATTTCCTAGTACGGTTCATTTTAGCGAGAGTTCGAGTTCGGCTGCATCGAATTCCTTGAGCAATCTCGTTAGTTATGAGATGCCATTCTTGCCCCATAATTTCTTTCCTGGTGCAATTCCATTTGATGAGAAGAATATACACAATTTGGTAGATATATGCAGCAAGGAAAAAGGTGTNGGACTGGAGAGGTGGACGAGCTGCTTCATTCAACATCATTCCTAGCAGCACAGGGGCTGCCAAGGTACTAACTAAACAACACCTTATTTGCGCCTAGGTGAGTTTGATTTGTCTGTATTCGTTCATATTAAATTCGAATGAAAAAACTTGTTCGAACATTTTTCATATTTCTAATATTTTGTTCCATGCTCGTTTTCGTGTTTGTATCATGTTCATTTGTGTTTGAATCCGTTCGTTTAGTGTCGAGTTTGTGTTCGGATCCATTCATTATCGTTCAAATTTTTATTTGAGCTCGTTTTATTGTTCGAACAATGTTTGTATTTTAATTTGAACAACAAATACGAACACGAACGAAATGTTTGTGTTCATATGTTTACGAATTGTTCGCACTTCTTAATAGCCCTATTTGCCCCTCATAAATGCTATATCCGCAAATCTCTTTTGTTTTGTGTTCGTATTCGTATTCGTATTCGTATTCGTATTCGTATTCATTTGTGTTTGGATCCATTCATTTTGTGTTCGTGTTCGGATTGGTTCGTTTGTGTTCGTGTGAAAATAGTATAAAAAATACTCAAGTTCAAACATTCTCGAACATGTTCGTATTCATTCAAATTATATGAGCAGTATTCATGTTTAAATTTGAACTAACAAGTACGAACACGAACTTTTCGCACTTCTTATTTATGCCCCATAAATGCTAGATCCGCAAATCTCTTTGTTTTTTACTAGCTTCTTGTTGAACTTGTGAAATTTACATTGACTCTATAGGCTGTTGGTAAAGTTTTGCCATCCCTCAATGGGAAGCTAACCGGAATGGCGTTCCGAGTTCCCACAGTTGATGTCTCAGTTGTCGACCTCACTGTAAGGCTAGAGAAAGAAGCCACTTATGATGATATCAAAGCTGCTATCAAGTAAGAATTTCGGCTTTCATAATACGAAAATCTAGCATGCTATTTCGTTATCATCTCGGGTTCTTCATTCACCACATAATGAACTAAATGGAAAAAAATGCCTTAACAATGATTAATTAGCATGTTTCGGATCCGAAAAACTAGCATGATTCGTTATGATCTCGGCTCCTTCATGAAAAAATGCATTTACAATGATTAATGAACTTGGTGCTTAACAGGGAAGCATCAGAGAATAATCTCAAGGGCATATTGGGTTATACCGAAGAAGATGTCGTCTCCACTGACTTTATAGGCGATTGCAGGTTAGTGAAATAAAACTCGAGTGACTTACCAAACAAACATATAGAATTCCAACACGATTCTTATGGAAATATTGTCCCACATCGATTGTGGAAATATAAATCTTATAGTTTATAAGGAAAGTGAAATATATCATAAGTAATCAGTTTAAATCAAGTATTTTTAATGTGATTCACTTCTCTTATAAATTGGACTACACTGATACTCTTATAGTCTATTGAATCATGAATTTCTACAATTTTTTCACAGATCAAGCATATTTGATGCGAAAGCTGGAATTGCTCTAAGCAAGAACTTTGTGAAGCTCGTTTCGTGGTATGATAACGAGTGGGGATACAGGTAAAATTATTACTTGCAAATTGTGCATGATTTCTTCTTGGTTTTTGATTTGCATACGTATATTTTGCTGCTGCAGCTCTCGAGTTATCGATTTGATCGTTCATATGGCTTCAGTTGCATGAGTTCTTCATGCTTCATTTTCGTAGATGTGCCTTTTTTTCTTCAAGCACAATTAAGTTAGAAGTGAGTGAATTATGAGCAATACTTTATGTTCTCTCGGTGATCCTTTTGGGGTGCAAAAATAAATTGTTGTTGATTTTTGTCTATTAGATATAATTTTGAATACAATATAATAATATTTAGTACAAACTAAACATCAATATAAATAGTATTTTTTTAACACAAAAAACATATGTGTTTTTATTTAATCCAAAAACATTTTTTGTAAAATTTCATTTTTATTCATATTAAGTTATTGTTTAATCTAAAATTAATTAAAAATAAAGATAAAAAAATTATTTTCTAAAATCATCATCAGTGCACCGTTTTTTAGTGATCTCATATCACCGTTATTTCAAATATGTCCAATGTTTATAAGATCGTTCTTACTTTTTTTGTATGAGTATCATTGTGATTAAATTAAAGGAAAGAGAATCCGAAAGAAGGGTTGGGCCCAACCCATGGGTCTACTTGACAAAAATAAGTGTATTTGTTATGTTGAAAAAATAAATACATTTGATATTTCAAGCAATATTTTAAAAACCGATACCGATCGATATATCGGACAAACTCATTGGATCGATATACCGGATATGTATCGGAATATTAAAATAAATTCGATTATAAAATATTCATATTTTATTTTTTTAATATAAAACCCGACCAAACCCGCAAAAAATCCAATCCGACCCGCAAACCCGATCTGACCCGAAAAAACTCGTACCGATCGGTATTTTGCCAAAATACCGGACGAATCCGGTAAGTCAAATATTTCCGGTATACCGGAAATTTAAAACACTGATTTCAAGTAGTGAAGCGGTTTCGATTATAGAATAATCAAGTTTCCAGGAGATAAAACATCGATCAGTGAACATAAGAAATCAACGGAATACATGAATATTACGGGGATGGGCGATTGTTATGGAATTACACGCTGAACGGTTGAATGAGGGGAATGTAGGAGGAAGTAAAAACATTTAACCCCCAAAAATCTATATAATATGAGAAATCAAGAAGAAAAAAGTGGCTAATTATTGAGTTCGCGTGATCTTAATTTGGGCGGTTTGATCTTCTTTGCTTTTAATTCCCGAAAACAATATAGCATCTAAATTTCTTTTAAATTGCTAAATCCTCTTATAACTTAGGTTGCACGGGTGTGGTGCGGGGTGCAGGGTGCGGGGTGCAAGGGTGTGGGATGCGTAAAATTTTACGAATCCAATTAAGGGTGCGTTAATTTAAATTAATTAAAATATATATTAAATTATCCGGTAAACGTAATTTCCGGTGATATATGTGTATTTGTAATCTACAAGTATTGTCAAAACTCGAACATTTACATCATGTTTAAAACTATGCAAAATTTTATAGAATACGATACGATACACGAATATCAAAATGTAACATTCGAGCACAATTATTTTTTCTGTATTTAATGGATCAAAAGAATATCCGTATAACCCAATACATAATATCATTCATCAAACTAATTACTCATGATATCTCATATTCGATATGAGATACGAATTCTCAACAAAAAACGATTAAAACACCATATGTTAAAACTTAAATGAGAAAATGACAAACCTCTACACTTGATAATTTCAAGTTCTTTAT